>CAJQZJ010033927.1:2398828-2443169 GCA_907164525.1 Lophiomys imhausi
ATAGCATCATGGTATTA
The DNA here is from genome assembly GCA_907164525.1 of Lophiomys imhausi. Lineage (NCBI taxonomy): Eukaryota > Metazoa > Chordata > Mammalia > Rodentia > Muridae > Lophiomys > Lophiomys imhausi. The sequence goes on from CAJQZJ010033927.1 coordinate 2,398,846, forward strand.
GGGGCCTCTACAGGAACTGGTACATATCGATGCATTCTAGTCACCACAGCCACAGGAAAGGCTGTGGCATTCCAGCATAGGGCATAAAAACATGTGTCCAGAGTGCATACTAACTTTTCTTCACCCAAGGATGCACTCCCATTACTTACAATCCACAGAAAAGGAGGCCAGAGACACACTGGCGAGGCTGAAAAAGTCTTGTTGCAGTAAGAATGAAACAAAGATTTCCAAGTACCAGAGCCACTACCGCTAGAAAAATCCAGATTGGTAGCGGACCCTAGGGAAAAATTACCTCTTTGATAAATTCCTCCCCCAAGCATAAGTATAGGTCCCAAATCCATATAGCTACCATTTGCTCCACACAAAAGCCACAAATCCAAATGATTGGTGGCAGTCTGTTGAGGATCCCTAGTAGATATATCAAGCATCTGATCTTTGATATGCATGTAAAGGACATTGTAATGACCCCACGCCCAGTAGCCAACCAGGCTGGTGCCATACCCGTCCGGTATCTTTTTCTCAGAGATGGGAAACTAGGATACCAACCCATATGCAATCAAACATGCCCTTCTTGAAGTCGCTAGAAGCTGACCCCAAGTGCAGTGCTTAGCCTCGCATCCTGAGCATGATGATAGCTTAGTCCTTTAGGACAGTCAACCAAGCTTGTGGCTGTCTAGCCTCCAAGGCAGCAAAGGCTTGCACCAGCATGGCATTAATTCTCCTCTGTGAAATCCTCATCTTACAGATATACCATAGGGCAATGAAACTGACTAGGAAGAGCATGCCTCCTAGGGCACCCATTCCCGCCCATTCCTTCAGATGATTCATGGCTCGGAGGATCCATGTTGACAGTCCTTCAGCAACAGAGACATCAACCCGGGTGGAATTCACATGCACGATGGCAGTTCTCAGATTCTGCATCAGCTTATCAAACTCGCCAGACCAATTTCCTGTAAGATACTGAGAGAGTTGCTTAGACAAATTTGCAGCTACAGTATAATTTTGATATGGCACAGAGGTCACACACAAACCAGTCATTTTCCACTCACAGCCAATCTGGGCCACCTGCCACAATACATCCAAGGCCATGGCTACATTGGCTGACAAATTATTCAAGGTAGCAGCAGTCTGCACTGAGGCATCCAGGCTTCCAACCCCTTGTTCTTATAAGGGGTGATAGCTGCTTTACATTCCTTTGTACATTGCTCATACACAAGTTGTTTAATTAAGGGCATTGCCAAATGAGGGTCTCCAAATACCCTTCCAGCTGCTTCAACCATTATAGCCACGAAGTCTGAGAAAGGCTCCAGGGGATCCTGAATAACCTTGGTTAGATTGCCATTCACTTCCCCTTTGTTAGGCAATGTTAAGTTTCAAATTCCTAGCTAAAAGTAGCTCCTGAAGAGCCAGAAAAATTGGATGTGACTCAGACAATCCCATGTTTAAAAATTTACTTTCGGTTGGCAGCTTCCCCGTGAAACTTTACCTTTTGTTCGCTATCTCTGTGAAACTTTACCGTATGTTCACTATTATCCGCGAATCTTTACCGTATGTTCGCTATTATCCGCGAATCTTTATCATATGTTCGCTATCTCCGCGAAACTTTACCTTTTGTTCGCAATCTCTGCGAAACTTTACCTTTTGTTCACTATCTCCGTGAAACTTTATTGTCCTAATTTATCCCAGGAACTTACCAGCGCTGCCCCTGACTGCAGGAGTTCTGAGTCTTTTTTGGGTCCCCATATGTGCCACCACTTGTAGCGTCCCCCTCGACCAGCAAGGATGACGCAACTCACAAAAGCTCTTCTCCAGCAGTTTATTCAGGTCCCTTGAAAACAGTCTTCCGAATGCCCGGGAAGACCCAACCCACAAGCTAAATATATATGAACAGCCAATCAAGTAAAGCCACGTAGTGCTATCTTAGAGGCCCACGTATGCGGAAGCAAGCCAGATCAGCGGTCTTAACCAAATATGGACTTGTTTATCATCGAGAGCGCTCACCGTCGGGCTGGTGGAAGGCGGAAACCGGCGCCATCTTTAAGGCGCGGCACATCGCAGCTCTCTACAGCTAAATATGAAATGTTCATATCTATCTTCAAAGTAACTGAGAGTTGGTATTTCAGCTCCAAGTAGGATTTTGATAAAAGAAAGGAGTCTATGAATTCCTGTTTAGAAAGTGTCCAGTTTCTGCATAGAGCGGTTACAATGAAAGTTGGAATGGCTGAAAGGAATACATTTTTCAGAAAGGCTGAGGATCTCACCCAGATTAGGGAAGCTTTGCTATAGTTCATGTTATGAGCAATAAAAAAAGTTAGATGAATTAGAATGACTAACTCTAACTTTGAACTCTCTTCTCCTCATCCTGATAGTGAAGGCTCCTTCTAGTCATCAAATGGCTTCTCGTTCAACAAGTTTCATTTCTACTAAAATGTCATGAGAAATTCACTAAAACATGCTCAAGATGCTTAAGCAGTTTGTAAGATGTAAATATTTAAAACAAATATATACAAATATATAAACATTGACTGTCTCATCTTTCTCATAGATAAATCCAAACAGTTAAACATTGCAGTGGGGGCAGAGAAAAGTCAGCTATCTTTGTGCAGATGTTATTTAGCATAACCCTAGCTGCTGTAGAAATTGTTTGGGGGGATTGTTTCTTCCTTCCTGGTAAGCCTTTTTATCACAGAGTAATCTTTTAAATGTGGACACAATCCTACTAAGACTAAATGTGCCCACATAAAATTTTATCCATATAAATATATTTTTTTCACTGAACATAATTTTAAGCTGCTAAAAACATTCTGACATATTTGGTATTATTCTGTAGTGTTTAATTATACCTTATTTTAATTAAAGATATTCTCCTCTTATAAATTGTGTGTATAGCATATAGAAACTTACTTAAAAACATTTTCTCTATATATTTTTAGTCAAACAAAAATTTCTGCTTAACTTCCTATCTAAACAGGAGTTTTGTCAAAAATCTGTGATCTTGACCAACAGTGACTGATTGACGCAACACCCACTCATAGAATCACAAGATGTAAGTGAATATTATAACCCAAATAATGATAACTGATGAAGTATTTACAGGCAAGACATGAGGACTTTGAATGTGGTACAATTTAAAATGATACGTTTTCATTTCTACAATCCATTGAAGAAGAAATAAATTTCAGACATTAAACATCGAGTCTGAGGACAGAAAGCTTCAAATACCCTAAGATACAGACAGATGAACTAGATATGTATAGATTTTATGGGCATATTGGGTCAAAAATTGCATTAGCCTGCATTCACTTGGAGGTCTATGGACCCCTGTGGATGCAAGGATATGTGTCAAGTACCTATGAAATATTCTGAAATTTTGTATGTCTGTTTAGGTAGACTGTTTGTAGTCTTCATCAGATTCTTCCAAACAATTTTATTGATTACTAAAATCCCAAGACCTAGAAAAATCAATAAATAATCATGATAAACTAATATTTATTCACATATTTGATCCTATATGTATTTATACTTCCATTGCAGATCTAGCTGTATGAAAATTGACACTGCAAATGTACTACAGGTGACAAGGGTTAAGTCCTATGGTTAGTTGTACAAAGGTGTCTTGTCTCTGACACTAAATGGATTTGTGTTTTGGAAAAAAATAACTTGTTTATACTTTTTAAGTTTAAGATTTTTTTCTAATATCCAAAATAATGTTTTAATTAGGACCAGCATATAAGAAAAGTTGAATCACACATCTTGACTAGAAAGTAGAAACTAGAAAATCTTTAAAATGAGTGTTCAATGAAACACATTGATAACCATTGGAAGAGATTTGAAGTAATGACATTCAGCAAGCTTCCGTAATTCAGTAAAGTGAACTGAGCATATTAACTCACTCAGCACTTCCAAAGTTGAGGAGGATTGCTACAAATTCATATTCAGTCAGTTGTAGGCAGTTTTGTCTAGTCCAGTATTGTATACATACATAGTGAGACCCTACATGAAAAACCCAATTCACAACAACCCAACTTAACCCAACCCAACCAAATCAAGAACAAGCAATTTGGAAACAAAAACCAAAACCAAAAACACCCCATTAAACCTATCTGGTAAATACAGTATCAAGTCCTCCTGTGAGTTTTCTGAATATGTTGACTTTAACAAATGCTCTAAAACATTATGTGTTTCAGGGAACATTTGACCATCTTCAGAAGCACTTCAGGAGTTTGTGTGTGGGCAGACACAGATGTCTATGGCCATATGGGCTGCAGGCTTTAAGGGTAATCATGTACTAATCGCCTCAGATAACTTCTTCCAATCAAAACCTCTTACTCAGCACAAGCCTCTCTTTCAAGCCTCAGCATCTAAGTCACTTCTTACTGAGAGCTCTGAACTTTCCCCATAGGGAGGTATAGTTACAAAGAGATGTGGGACAATTCCAGGAAAACAAGTTGTTGCAGATGATATTCTCATAAACGATGTTGATGAGCACAGGGAGTTCTAGAGCCATTCTTGTGGATATTAACAATATGTTTTTTTAATTGAAGTTTGTTGGGAAGATGGTTCCTAACAAGTGGCTGGAAATACCTGAGGTGATAATAGTAAGAACAGCCAGAAGTGCTCAGTGTTGGACCAGTCTGTGGCTGTCACCTCGCTGATGAAGTTGCTATGAGCTGCCTCCATTTCCCCACACAACTTCTATTCATTTTAATCAGGCCGATGGCAAAATGAAATATCATCTTTAAAACATGATATTTTCTGAGAGTTGACCTTGATTCAGTTGAAGGAGTTGGCAAAAATCAGGATGGCATGATTGTAAGCGTTTGCTTGGCAGTGCATAAAAGATGCTGCATTTACCTGAGTACACGTAAATGCCTTGTAGGTAATCTGTCTCAATTTCACAGTCAAAAATCACATCGGCTTATTCGGCTGCAATTTAATCTGTTGTTGTTTTGGCTCATAACATTGAGCTTACAAAATATGTTAGGTGGGAAGCTGCCATGGCTCTGTGTTCTCTACACTTGCTGGATTGTGCTCACCTGTGGGTTCCAGCCGTAAATTTCTGTGGCTGTCTTTCTCTTCTGAGGGTCAGTTAGAAGACATAAGTAAGACACCACTAATTGCTAATTTCAAGAGGAGATCTGAGCCACTGATGATCAGCCATCAGCAGATGAATAGTTTCCTTGCTGCTGAGGTGAGGTGAGTTTGTAGCGTCCTTTATGGAGTTTTCCCCGAAGTCCACAGCTCAGCTGAGGTGTCCACTATACTGTGGCAGTGGCCTTGGCAATATGCTCATCCTTTCATGTTGCCTCCCTGTCATACTTCACTTCGCTACTGATACCTCTTGGGCACCTTCCAAAAAACTTTCACTCCATTCATTTTCTTCAGCTTGTTTCCTAGAAGGAACCCAACATAAGACCATAAGAACAGGAAATTATTAAAGGATGAGGACACATTGTGGTTGAAAGTACAGGAGATGTTCATTCATTTATTCATTAATGCATTAATTCATCATTCACTCACTGACAACGTTCAGTGTGCTAAGGTAGATGTTTAACAATGACTAATACTTTTCTCATGTTATTGGGAAGATCTCAGTTAGTGAGACACCAGGACTTTTCAAAGATGTGAGGAGTTAGAATTTGTTTTCCTGCTGTTCTAGAGACCAATTCCAAGTGATACAGTGAAATCAAAATTTACAAATTCTTCATTTGCACATGACAGCGTGTCAAAATTCAACACATCTGAGAACTTCTCTATTTATTTGGTGTCACAGAGACTCTCTTGTGCTCCTGCAAGGGGAGTCATTAGTGAGTTCTTTTACTGTGAGTTGCTTGAGTTTAAGCATGCTAGCTACAAGGTGCTATGTTCTCAATTCTTAGCATTAAAACAAAAATCACAGCTTTGTTTAAAATGGTGTATAGGAAGGTTTAAGAAACACGTTTTAGTCCCCTTCTTTGTTCTGTTCCCTCAGTACCATCTGGTGTAAGGGAGAGCCTTCCTATTTGACACTAATGTCTGGGAGGTCCACTGCAAAGTACAAAGTTTACAGATTAGCAAAAGTGATTAGAAAAATGAAGGAATGTCCATTACTTAAACATGTTATTAGGGCTGAATATTTTAATATATAAGATATTTTGTAGGAATTGGCTATACTACTAGGAAGTCCTGAAGTACAATATTTTATGGGAGAATTTAGTTGTGCTCCTAAATGAAAATGCCCTCATGGATTACAAATTTTCTGACTATTCTAAAAACAACAAGAACAAACAAACAAAAACCAAAAAAAACCTCAGAATAAGTAGGATCAGCCCCCAAGACTCCTAGAGGTTAGTTAGCATCATTTGTTCTGATACAGGAAATGTACAGAAATTGTGTGTGTGTGTCTTTATATTGTGCCTTATTGCTTTATAATAACACTGCTTATGTTAATGGAAATTTTGTAGTTTGTAAACATTTTAAATGTCAGCTATTGAGACTCTTAATGTTTATTATTCTCAGATCTCATTCTGCTGTTGTCCTTACTCTTTATCAGGAAACAAAATCTCTTCCTCCCACATGCCAGTGTAAACAGTTTAACATACACAACTCATGTATCCATACAACATTTTTAGGTCCAGCTGCTGTGTGTGCCTTCGGCATCCTTCAGGAATTCATTCAAGTAGGGAGTAAGGAAGGCAAGGAGGGGGAGAGACTCAGATCACAAATGATTTTGAGATTTTTTTTCTAGGTTGAAGTACTTAAATATACAATATCTTGTACAGTGTTACAATTTAAATTGTTGTTAGCTTCTAAATATGTTAAGAACGTTAACATTAAGGTGGAGTTAAGAATAGGATTTTGAGCGTTGGACATCATTGGTCTAGCCTATCCAGTGTTCTCTACACTACAGATCAATGTGTTTACCCTCACTGTGACACAGTGAAAAGCCTGAGGAGGAGTGTCCCTGGTACAGGTAGCCAAGAAGTATCCCTACCCACATTCTATGTGGAGGTGACACCACACAACACAATGACTTTCTGGTGCTGTCACTGATACTTCTTGAGACTGAAGCAAGACATGTCCCAAATGTATATCTAACTGTAATTCAGGTATGAGAAATAATGACGTGTCAGCTGAAAATAATAAGAAGCCATTGAAAACACTCACAAGCTTTTGGAACCCAGGTTACCCGACTTAGGGGTGCTTAATGTACATTTATTCTTTAAAATGAGTTGTCCCTTCGGCTAGGGTTGCAGCTAGATGGTGAACTGCCTTTCTAGCCTGTGCCTTATGTCCAAAAGGCATGGATTGCCCTTGAAAAGTACCAATGAGATGTACATGAATGAAGAATAAAACTTACTCCAGGCATATTTGTGATTCAGTTAATACAAGGTGTTCCACAAGCCAAGGAAGAAATTAGGATGGAATGCAATGCCTGACACAATTTTGGTTGTTTTTTTCTTACTGCAATTTTTGCAATCAAGCTCCCCTGGCCTTTCCCACTCTGTTGCTTTACAAGGAGGGCTTCAGAAGAGACCAGAGTGGTCCTACATGTTCTGTGGGCTTGACTTTGCCCTTCTCACTGTCATTTCTTCAGATTTTTGTCTCTAATTTTTATTGCTGCTTTAAACACTATCAGCATTTTTGTCCGAAGATTCTGCTGTGTCGGGAATGCGCTGAAACCTGAAGTTGCTGGAGGACTTCGAGGAAGTGTAAGTGGTTTGCTCACTGAATTTTACCTTCTAATACCTAGAAGCCAACGCTCGTTCAGGCAAATGTGTATACTTTGACTTATTAAAACGTATCCAGAGAGGAGTGCTGAGAAAATGTATCCTTCATTCATTCATATGACATGAACAACACTATGAACAAAAGGTAAACAAAAGCAATCATATCTTGAGCATTTAGTGTCTGCAACGCTCAGCAACAGTGGGAAAAATCAATTTGCATATGGATTGGTAAAATAATGACTCTTTGTTTTAAAGCACAGACCATTCCCCTTCATAGCATCTAGCTTTTGTTGTTGTTGAGTTTGTGTTGGTTCTCCATATTGGAAGAATTTGAAGAGGTTTTTTTTTTTTCAAGCTTACATCAGAACGCTTGTCAGCCTGTGGTAACATTGAGCTGAGTAAAGACAGACTCAGGTTTGAGAGATGCAGCCTGTAAAACTATGGTGGATAAAGATGGACAGCTGGACAGCATGCTTACAGGAGAGGAAAAGAAACTGGGCTGCTAATGAATAAAAACGCACACATAAACACACACACACAGTGAATAGAGGGAAGTTCTTATCTCATTTGTTTACAAAACCTTTCCTTGATAGGAGTAGATTACTTAGTACAGGATGGAAATGGTGTTGAGTGCTATTTTGATATTCTTGTCTGTCACCGCTGTGTTGAAAAGCAGTCATTTCTGGGAACTTGAGAGGCATTTCTCAGCAGTCACCATAATGTTTACCCTCAGGGATTCCAGCCCAACAACTTCAGCAACCAAATTGGCTTAAAGACATTTCATCTCCAAAGGTCTCTGTCATGTTCAAAAAGAGCAAATCATCCTTAATCCACAGTTTAAATTGAAAGCGAAAGAGAGTAGATATTAACCTAAGGTCTTCACTCCAGTCACATCTCACAACCGCATTCAAAGGCCCACTGGAATGACACTATAGCAGGACGCTGGCACTTCTGATGTAAAATATTAATCATTCTCTTTGTAGACCTTCAAGATGGGTTGCAAGTAACAAAACATTCTAAAAAGCACAGGGGATAATAGGCACATTCCATATAAGTCTTAAAATGATTTACACAGTGGGGAAAATATTCCGACTAGAAGAATGACTACGTAATTATTATAGCATTAGAAATCCTCTGTGCTTATGTACAGTGTAAGGCCTTCTGTCACTTCAACTCTGTAATGTGTGCAAATGTTATCCCTGCTTCAAATGCACCAATGCTATCAGGCGCACTTCTTTTTGCTGTGAGACGACATATTAACACTTAGTTATGTACACCCAAACTTGAGGAGAGAATTTAAAAAGTCAGAGAAAATACAGTATTTCATTTTAGATCCTGGATAATAAGTTTGAGCTCATCAAATCTTGAGGTTTGCTTATTTTGTTAAGCTCTGTTGTTTATTCATTTTAGTCAGCCAGCAATGCTTCATACGGACTCTACTGAAGACATGGGGACAGTGATTCTGAGTCCTTGTGGACACAAAACTGAGACATGGCAGAATGCACTACAGATGACACTGGAATGTGATGCTTACATAAATAGTGTTCCACTTGCTGAACTCTGCAGCTCTTGGCGCTAGGATATGATCATCTGGAGCCATAGTTTGTAATGATTTACATTATTGAAATGAGGAAATGGGGCTTAGTTGAGTTTTGGCAAGTGGTTGTGACAACGGAACATCCTGACCCCAAAACCTGAACAACAGAATGTTTCGATGTCTGGAAGATTTGAGCATAGCACTGCATCGAAGTAAAATTTAACTACTGCAAAATGTTGTTTCCTGAACAAACACATTTAAAATGTACCAAACTGCTTTGGAGTTGTGTTTATATAGTATACCCAAAGCACACATGAATTTCTTTTTTTTTGATAATAAAGCATAAAGAAGTTTATTTTAAAACAATTATTTGGTGGACATGTAATTCACTATTTGTTGAAGATGAACTTTAAATTGGTATACTAATGAGATAGACATGCTTGTTTATTTTTATGTAAAGAATTAAATCTTTTTTTTTTTCAAGACAGGGTTTCTTTGTATAGCCCTGGCTATCCTGGAACTCTCTCTGTAGACCAAGTTGGCCTCCAAGTCAGAGATCCACTTGCCTCTGCCTCCTGAGTAATGGGTATTAAAGGTGTACACCACCACACCCAGCTAAGAATTAAATCTTGACTGAATATTTGATACTGAGTCACAAGAGAGCATCTTCAGTGCTTTTTTTTTCTTTTTTCTTTTTTTTTTTTCTTTTTTTTGAGAAACAGGACCCAAAGGCTGAAGACTGATGCAGGAATGTATGGAGAGAAAATGGGAACTGTCCAGGCAGTCATTGGTATGTCCTTTCTTAGTTTTGGAAGCTGCAGGCCCTGCACTTCCTATATAAGCAGATATATTTATCCCTCTCAGGTCTCTGAGGTGGTTGAAGAATAGACAGCTAGAGTCTCATAGTTAAATTTTGAGTTGTTTAGGAATCAAGAGGGTGTTATAGATCTAAGAAGATACTCTTAAAAGTGTGTTTGTTGCAAGTTAATATGAATGTTGAGTCAGATATAGACCTTTAAACTCATGGAGATGGTTAGATAGTAGAATTTCTTTTTTTTAATTTGGGTCCTTTCCCCAAGATATCTTACCATGTTTATAAAGTTATTCAAAAATATGAACAATATGACAATTTGAGTTTTGGGGTTTTGTTGTTTTGTTTTGTTTTTGGATAACGGATACTCAATCTGTACTTAATGTTTCTCAATTTATCTGTGATCAAATTGATCTCTCTGTAGAAGCACATACTTTAAAACCAACTCTACAAATGTGCTTTGAGGAATTTTATTATGACACTCTTGCCACTCTCTCTCTCTCTCTGTCTCTCTCTCTGACATGGAAACTTAGTATTTGCTTTCATAGCATTCTCTTTATATTTGCAAGGATGCCACCTCAACACCTGAATGTAGATCGGTACCCAGTGGTATCAAGTCTGGTTATTTCAGGCAATATCTCTCACTTTCAGAAAAGTACCTGCCACATGACAAGAGCTTGGGAGATGAGAGGTCTCTGCTCACAATAGCTGCCCCTTGTTTAAGGTACTCCTTACACAGCTCCCTTCTGCTCCTTGCATTCCTGTGTTTCTTACTGCTGCATCATTTTGCATCACCCTTCTGTTTGTTCGGATGCTAATGCAAAACTTTCCAAGATTCCACTCTGTCTTGGGTGCATCTTAATAGTGCACCTCACCCTTACATACAGATAACTTCCTTCTAGATGGAGTACTGCTGTACACGCAGATTCTGTATGTAATTTTTCAGGTCAAATGCAAAGGCTTTGCTTGACAAGTCTTATATATGTGTATGTGTATTTGGAGAAAGGTGGATGGGAAGTATGTCCTTTATATACCACAATTATTGCATTTCATGGCAGCTTTCTGGCTTCTCTCAAAGGAGATGTAGCCAAGGTCTCATTATCCCCAAGCCATGTCTTGAGATTTTCTTTTCCTGTAGGCATTAATATATCTGCATAGCTTTCCCAGCAATCTCCACTGAAGGCCTTATCTATCAAGGACCTGGCTGAGCACATACATGGGCTCAATCTTTTTTTTTTTTTTCTCCTTGCCTTTGACCCTTGCACATGCATCTTTGACAAAGCAGAGACTTTGTGTTTGGGTGGGGTATTCTCAAAAATAAAATGATTATTTAATATGTATTTCACCTTCCATGTGTCATTAAGTATGCTTTTTCTTTTCTTTTTTAAACATTTATTAATTAAAGGTACATCTCCATCACAGTTTTCCCACTGCTCCCTTCCCAGTCCCATCCTCCCATCCTCTATCCCCTCTTCCTCCTGTTCTTTTCGGTGGGTGAGGGGGGCCCCACATATCAGACTCCTCAGTTTATCAGTCACATGAAAGCTAAGAGTTTTCTCTTGTTCTGGGTCCCAACATGGCAGCTCAGCTAGTGTAAAGTGTTTCAGTAACAGGTCACAAAATCCATGACTGAGACCCCCCCCATCCTACTTGCTAAAGGATCTGTATGAAGGCCAAGTTGCCTATTGTCTATATTTGTATGGGGGGAGGGGGGGATCTAGGACTAGTCTAAAGTTTTTTCTTCTTTTCTTGGTTAGCGTTTCAGTACAGATGTAAACACACATTATAAAAAAAAAAAAAAAAAACTAAGTTACCAACCTGCTAAGTTCCTTGGTCTGAGTCTTCCACAAGAAAATCAACACATACCAGGGTTTCCACAGAACCTAAATAAGATTCATGCCTTTATCATTAGTTTTCAGATCTTCTTTTACCAGTTGTTAACTCTCCTTTATATCATGTCTTTGTCCACCTGCCAACACTCATCCACATGTCCTTGAAATGATGTTTCATATAAGTGATTGGTTGGCACTTACTATTTCCACTTTTCTTATCTGATGCTGATTGCTACTTACCTAGACTACTCTTTCCTTAGTTGTTTGCTTTTTATTCTCCTACTAAATATCCCATCTTTCTCCTCTTGTGGATTCCAGGAATCTTACAGTTGACCTACTTTTCTTATTACAAAAGATGTGGAGGTCTTAAACTGAAGTTGGCAAATTGTGACCAATTGGATACATAGATTTTGTTTTTCTCAATTCCCAGAACTATGAAGGTTTTACATTTTTTAAAGGTGGTCAAAAAATAATATATGATAGAGAGGGCGTGTGGTCAATAAACCTGAAATATTCACTATAGGACTGTTTTGAGAAACTATTGTTGAATCCTGCTCCAGAGTATATCAAGGGAGCTTCCAAGGAGCTAACAATCAGAGAGTCACTTATTATCAGTAGAAATAGTGCATTGAAATCACTGTCTATCATCAGAGAGGGCTATTCATCTGATTAGAGGTGAAATGAGCCCTGTTGTATTTGATATTCTTACTAGAAATTAAAGCATTTCAAGGTGACTTCCTGCACAAATCTTGGGACAAGTTTTTCCTTGTGGATTTAAATGGTAAAAAGGGGTTGCATTTGTCTACTCTTCTATCCAGAGCAGGATGGACAGCCTCATTTGTACCTAAGAGTCCATAAATTCTCCCAATTTTCTCTGAATCCTGGGATCAAATATGAGCAACACTTATAATGGTGAGGTAGCTAGAAGTTCATTAATGTAAGGAACAACATTATGGTAAGTTTCTAATTGCATATTGTCACTAATAGATAGACCAAAGTGAGAACGGAAAGGGTTGCTCATACCAAGAGAACAAATTTGAAATGACATCTATTGAAAATAAATATATTTTGGGTTGAAGGTTTTATGGGTGGGTTGGTGTCCCCCCCCCCTACTAGCTACAGGAGGTGGTGGCTTTAGGGTGCAGATCATCTACTGCTAATTGTCTCACTGAAGTTCACCCCCATAGACTCCTGGGGCACTCCCAATCACAGAAATGCTATGCCAGTGATTCCCACTCTCTCTTTCAGTCCCCACCCCAGTCTCCTGACATCTGATCCCACTCCATTCCTGCTCTCACCTCCTCTCCCACCCAGTTCCTTCCCTCTATCTACATCAGATGTCTATTTTATTTTCTCTTCTGAGTGAGATTCAAGCATCCTCTTTTGGGCCCTTCTTGTTACTTAGCTTCTTTGGGTCTGTGGATTGCAGTATGATTATCCTGTACATTATGGCTAATACCCACATATAAGTGAGTACATGTTAAGTGTTTCTTTTTGGATCTGGGTTACCTCACTCAGAATAATATTTTCTAGTTCCATCCATTTGCCTACAAATTTCATGATTTCCTTGTTTGTAACAGCTGAGTAGTATTCCACTGTGTAATTATACCACTGTAGAAATAATTAATTAAATTATTTATCAATATGTAGATTATGGTTAATTGGTCAGTGGTGTTAATCTTTAGCCCACCATTATAAATGAGCACACCATTATAAATGAGAGACTAGATGGATTTTTTTAAAACAAGCTTTGGCCTGGATTGTGCAATCTTAGCCTATCTAAGCTAGCTCTTAATTCTGTTCCCCAAATATGATCCCATATATACATACATCCCCTTGGACTGTTATTCCCCATGTTATGTTGATGTTCCAGGCCATGCGAAATTATCTTCTTTCATCTACTCCATCCTGTGTCCTCTTTCCTGCTCCTGGCTTTTTCTTCTTCTACTGGAGGTTTTTTTCTTTCCAAAATGCTCTCTGTCTCAGAAGCCTGAGCACCTTAGTCCTGCCTACCTCGGTCTTTGCCCAATCTCAGGCCTCAGCTTTTATTTAACCAATCAGAGAAAGTAATAGACCACAAATAGGCCTCTGGGACCAATTAATTAACATTTAGAATGCATAACATCACCACATCATACTATATTGTCTTTACCATTTTTTTGGCTGAGGACATCTAAGCTGTTTCCAGTTTTAGGCTATTATGAAAAAAAGTTGCTATGTACATAGTTGAGCAAGTGTCCTTGTGGTATGGTGGAGCATCTTTTGGGTATATGATCAGGAGTGGTATAGCTGAGTCTTGAGGTAGAACTCTTCCCAGTTTTCTGAGATAATGCCAGATTGATTTCCAAATGTTGCACAAGTTTGGTAGGCAATGGAGGAGAGTTCCCCTTTCTCCACATCCTTGCCAGCATGTGCTCATCACTTGAACATTTGATTTCAGCCATTCTGATATGTGTAAGACAGAATCTCAGAGTTTTGATTTGCATTTCCGTGATAACTAAGGACATTAAACATTTCTTTAAGTGCTTCGAGGACATTAGAGATTCTCAGTAAGAATTCTCTGTTTAGTTCTGTACCCCATTTTCAATTGGTTTATTTGGTTTGTTGGTGTTTACATTCTTTAGTTTTGTCTGATGTGAGATTGGTGAAGATCTTTTCCCTTTCTGAAAGCTGCTGTTTTGTCTTATTGAGGGTGTCCTTTGCCTTATAGAAGCTATTCAGTTTCATGAGATTTCATTTATTAATTTTTTATCTTAGTGCCTGAGCTACTGGTGTTCTGTTCAGGAAGTTGTCTCCTGTGGCAATGAAGTTAAGTCTTTTCCCCACTTTCTTTTATGTTATATTTAGTATATCTGATTTTATGTTGAGGTCTTTGATTTACTTAGACTTCAGTTTTGTGCAGGGTTATAAATATGGATCTACTTGCATTCTTCTACTTGCAGACATCCAGTTAGATCAGCACCATTTGCTGAAGATGGTTTCTTTTTTTCACTGTATGGTTTTGGCTTCATTGTCAAAAACCAAGTATCTTTATGTATGTTGATCTTAGATTTCTTTGTCATAGAATTGATTAAATTGATCAGCATGTCTGTTTTTAGGCCAGTATCTTGCAGTTTTTGTTGTTGTGGTTGTTTTCGTTTGTTTGTTTGTTTTTACTATTACTCTGCAGTATAGCTTGAAATCTGTGGTGATAATACCTCCAGGAGTTCTTTTATTGTACAGGATTGTTTTAGCTATCCTGTTATTATTATTATTATTATTATTATTATTATTATTATTATGTCCATATGAAATTGAGAACTGCTCTGTAAATTCTATAAATTCAAGGTCTGTAAATAATTGTGTTGGAATTTTGATGGTAAATGCATTAAATCTGTAGATTGCTTTTAGTAAGATGGCCATTTTTATTATGCTAACCTTACAGATCCATGACCATGGGAGATATTTCCATTTTCTGATATCTTCTTCAATTTCTTTCTTCAAAGACTTGAAGTTCTTGTCATTCAGAGCATCTTCTTGTTTGGTTAGTGTTACACCAAGATATATTATATAATTTTTGGCTATTGTGAAGGGTGTTGTTTCACTAATTTCTTCACAGTCCATTTATTGTTTGTATAAAAGAAGGTTGCTAGTTATTTTGAGTTAATTTTGTACCCAGCTGATGGTATTTATAAGCTGTAGGCATTCTCTGATAGAATTTTTGGGACTACTTATGTATACTATCATATAATCTGTGAATAATGATACTCTGACTTCTTCCTTCCTATTTGTATCCCCTTGATCTCCTTTAGTTGTCTTATTGCTCCATCTAGAACAAAATTGAAGTGTTACATGGAAGAAATACAGAAAGAGCAGACAGCTTTGTCCCTGACTTTAGTGAAATTGCTTTAAGTTTCTCTCCATTTAATTTGATGCTGGCTATTGGCTTTCTGTATATTGCTTTTTTTTTTGCATTTAGGTAAGTACCTTGTAGCTCTGATCTCTCCAAGACTTAAAATGAAAGGTTGTTGGATTTTTGTTCTGTCTATAAGAAGTGTAGCAATAGTGATGGAGCAGAGATTTAGAGAATGGCTAACCAATGACTGGCTCAACTTGAGATCGCTCTGTGGGAGACAGCCAACCCCTGACAATATTAATGATACTCTACTATGCTTACAGGCAAGAACCTAGCACAAGTGTCTTCTGCAAGGATTCTTCCAGTAGCTGATGGAAAACAATAATCAAACTCTAGGTAGAGCTCAGGAAGTCTTGTGGAGGAAGGAAAGAAGGAGCTGGAGGGATCAAGGACATCACAAGAAGACCTAGAGAGGAAACTAACCTATGTTCATGGGAGCTCACAGAGCCTGAGCCACAAACCAAAGAGCATGAATGGGCTGGTCCTAGGCCACCTACATATATGTAACATATTCAGCTTGTTCTTTACATGGGTTCCCTAGCAATTGGAGTGGGTTCTGTCTCTGACCTTGATATCTGCCTTTGGATCCCTTTCCCATAACTTTTTTGCCTTGTCTGACCTCAGTTGGAGAGGATGGCCTTAGTCCTTCTGTGACTGGATGTGCCAGAGTGGATTGGTACCCAAGGGGGCCTTCCTGTTTTCTAAGGCGAATGTGGGTGTAATCGGGGGAGTGGATGTGAAGGTGGAACTGGGAGGAGAAGAGGGAAGTCAGTGAGATCAGACTATAAAGTGATTACATAAATTAATTAATAGAAAAATAAAATATAAGTTCCCTTAAAACAAAAAGGAAACTTAGAAATATATGTATCCCACTGACTTTTATTTAGATTACCAAGTCTGAAAAAAAGCTGACTATATTTAGTACCTGCAAAAGTGATTTGTCTGTGAAATATAATAAACTTCACCCACTCAATAAATATTCATTGAACATATATTGTTGACCAATACTTGGAACTCTTATAATGGACCCAGTAATAAGCAAAATGATGTTTCTACTTTGTCTTATCCTTATAATAATGTGAGTGAAATATACCATATGTCACATGGTGGTACATACTATGGACATAAATTTCACAGAATAAAAGTAACAGGATATGTTTAATGGGTGTGTTTCTCTGTTGAGGTTGAGTAATAACAAACAGTATCTTGAATTAGATTCTTAAAATAGAACAGAGACTTAGTGTTTGGATCAGTGATTCATGTAGAAGAAACATCACATAAAAACTAGGCATGTATTGTGGCCGCCTGCAATTCCAGCACTCCAGAGGCACAGACAAGGGATTTCTAGAGTAAGGCTAGTCAGATTAGTTGTGATCAATGAATTCAGGTAGAGTAAGAGTCCTTCTCTTAAAAAAATAATGGGGAGTTATTGGAGAGAATATCTGATGTCAACTAACTATGAGCCTAAAGACACACACACACACACACACACACACACACACACACACACACACACACGCATCAGTACTTCTTCCCCACTTCAATATGAAGATGTACATGTACACCACAGACACATAGTTTTTTTTCTCTTTTTTTTTAATAATTAAATTTATTTATTTGTTGCTTCAGGTTGCATCTCTATCATATTGTCCTCTTTCTCCCCTTCCCAGCCCTGCCCTCCCACCATCTACTCCCTATCTCTTCCATCCCACTAGTTTTTAAAAAGTAGAAATCACAGCAGCTGGGCATTAGTGTTTGTTGTAAAGATAGCAAGGAGGCCAGTACAAGTGGGAAGAAAAGAAGCACAGTGGAGAAATAAGCTCAGAGAAGCCTCTGGGTAACAGACTAAGGATGCTCAGCATGTTGTCTTTTATTATGAATGAAGCAGGAGCAACCAGGGACTTTCAGTAGAGGATTGCAATTCACTACCAAAAAATTTCAGGTGATTTGTCTCTGGAGATTAGGTTGAAGGAGAGAGGAAACCCTGACAGGTCAGTTAGAGCAGCAGTTTGGACATTTAAAAATGATAATGGTCAGCATCAGAGTAATGATGACAGCAGCATAAGAAACCATTATTTAAAGAATATAATTGTATTTTGAAACCACTGTATTGTGTTGTATTATGTACACAATATAAGTCAAGGGAGAGTAAAAAAGAATCCATAATTTTAATGAGCTGTAAATGAAACAATGAAGTTGAGGGAAGAAAATGTGGGAAGGAGGTACAGATTTAATGGAAATGAACTAGAAATTGGCTGCTGGCATTGGTAATTTTCACCTAGCTGTTATATATCCCAGTAGAAAACTAAGTGAGGCAGATGGGCATGCAAGTCAGAAGGAAGTGAGGCTGAAGGTGTGTACTTGAGAGTTATCATTTTATAAACTTTGTAAAGGTGTAAAATAAAATAAAATGTCCCCAGGGAGTTTTGGGTTGTAGAAGTAGATGTAATAAGACAAACGGAGGACTGGAAGTGACCATTATGGGGAGTTCAGGGATAATGAAAGAAGAAGTAGGTATTTTAACCAAGTGAGGAGGGTATGTTGATGAGGACATGACCAGGTCTATTAAATGATGTTCATGGGAAGTCAAATAAACACCTCATCCACAGCTCACTGAAACTTTTTAGGGACTTTAGTGTTCCTATACATTCAAGAAGGAATAGAGGAGACACAACAGAACTAAGGATTCTTTTAATTACTTTTTGAGGAGTGTAGCAAGTAAAAATGGTAAAAATTGGATGACTTCAAAACATAAAACTTCATGGGAAAATAGTTTTTAAAGGGGGTAAACATTAGAGCATTTGTATGCTACTGGAGAGTGAAGGGATTGTTTCAAAAAGCAGAAGAGAAAGGAGGCAGTGTCTGGGATACTCTACTTGAATGCCTGTCACTCAAAAGGTTAGAGGTATTGACCTTTGATAAATTTCCTTAGTGGAAATCTTTCATGAAAGATATAGAACTAGGCTAAAAAATGTTGGAAGGTATTTAGAAACTTTTATTTTCTCAGCAAAGTGTGAATGGAAAAATCGTGACTGAGGCATCAATGTGATGTACTCAACAAGGTTGAGACCTTGGGATAAGATCAGGGATGAGACTAATTAAAGAAACTGATGGGGTCATTGTCCATGTAAAAATGCATAGACTACCAGAAGCTCAAAGGTACCAAATGTACAGCAATGGATCAGTCCTCCATGAAGAGTCTGGTTCAAGTTATGAGAAACAGAGAATGAACTAGACTTGTACTAGAAAATATGGGATAACAGCCAATCTATTCAGATCTAAATAAGTCATTTTCTGGGGAACCATGATAGCAATTTTTCCAAACATGCAAAATTACAAAAGACACATGAAGAGGCATCTGTTACCGTTACCACTTCTTGATTGGTCATTTTCTTATGACATGGGTGTAGAACTTTAATGCAAATGTAACTTTAAGTACAAGTAATTTGTTGAGACTTACTTGTCATCATTGTGGCCTCTATTAAGGTATACCTTCGGGAACTGGAATAGCATGGTGTTGCAGAATCTCTTTCCAATTGAATTTTATGAACAAGGGATATTTTTAAAAGCTAGTGTTTCTGCTCTGTTATGTTTCAAACTTCTATTCTTGAATGACCTTTCTATTTCATTTTCATTTACAATCATTCTAAAGGGAGATTTTCACCCTTGTACATTCTAAAATACTGGAGAAACCTTTATCGGAAGCTAGCTCTAAAGATCAATCTTTAACATTTAATAGATGAATTGCAAATACAAAAGGCTTAAGCCCATCAAACCCTTGCTATAGAATGTCCATGTATTTTATAGCTTATCATTATATTTTCTCATTACCCACTATGAATGTTGTTCAAGGTTATACCTTGCTATTCTATAGTTTTATATGCATCATATTGGTATTTAGATAACATAGGAACAGTTGAGTATTAGCATTATGTAAGGCCTACTCAAAAGTAATCATTAGTTCATAAATGAATTTCATAAATGCCAAAGCTAACAAAAGTTTAAATTAAATTTTGTCTTCTAAAAATTATAATGTTTCATTAGAAAACTACTAGATGTTGTCTGATAAACAGCCATGTTCTCTGGAAAGAATATGGGGCCTAATATACTTTGTAGCTGCCATTTATCAAGTCAGACAAACAGATTCTTTCCCATGTTAAATAAATAAAATACCCTAATTTTAGCATCTAAATTTTCTACATCCCAGACATGAGTTTCCATTTGAAGCACATGTCAAAGAGGCTTTTTCTGTTTATCTAGTTGGTTATATAAGATCTATGTTGCTTACCTCTTTTCTAAACATATTTTATTTATTTATTGTATGTGTGTGTGTGGGGGGAAGGGTCACATGTGCCATGATGCACATGTGGAGGTCAGAGGACAACCTATGAGTGTTGATTTCCTCCTTCCACAGAGTAGGTCCTGAGGATTGCCACCAGAGTTTCAGGGTCTATGTCAAGTACCCACCATTTGAGCCATCTAGTGGACCCTTGTGTATCCTGTGGTTTTTTTTGTTTGTTTGTTTGTTTTTTTGTTTTTTTTTTTTGTTTTTTTGTTTTTTTTTTTTTGGTTTTTCGAGACAGGGTTTCTCTGTGTAACATCCCTGGCTGTCCTGGACTTGCTTTGTAGACCAGGCTGGCCTCGAACTCACAGAGATCTGCCTGCCTCTGCCTCCCAAGTTCTGGGATTAAAGGCGTGAGCCACCATGCCCGGCTGTATCCTGTGTTTTTAGCTTTGGTATTAACTCTTTTTCTCTGCCCTTACCTTAGTCATTATAGTAAACATTTTGAACTTTTTAGCTTTTCATGGTTTGTTGTGAAATCCATGCCATGCACCCCAATTCCATTCATCTCCTCACCCCTTCATCACTGCCCTCCACCCTTGCACCCTCTCCCTCAAAAGAGAAAAAAAAGAAACAAATAAACAAGAAAACCACCAAAGTCATTGTGGAAGCCATGTTGTGTCATGGTGTGTCCTGCAGTTTTCCCTTTGTCTACACTTTGCTTGTGAATGCTCATTGAGATGACTGGTCTGGTTCAAAGTCTCTGGCTTCTGATATATTATCAATAAAAGAACCTCATTGGGGCTTCATTCAGACATCCTTTTGTTGTTCTGTGTCATAGAGATACTGTACTTTTGGATCTGTAGAACCAGCCCCTTCAGTAGCTACAGCAGTCTATCAATGTGCTAGATGTCATGGGTCAATTCAAAGCCCTGAATCTGGATCAGAGAGGCATCTGAGCTGGTCAGTCTGACAACTCTCCAGCACCCACACCGCAGGGGGGGTGGGGGCGGGTTTGAGCTCTTCTGCCCTGCCACAGTTGTCCTATCCTATGTCACAGCCAGCAAGGAGAACAGCTAGCTCTCCTAGTCTCATGTCCTTGGGGATGGCTAATCCAGGGACATGCAATGCTATATTTTGCTGCATAGACAAGGTGCAGGACCCATTCTCCTGAGTGCCAGAACAGGCAAGGGACTGGGCCAGCTCTTCTGTTCTCACACCCTGAGGAGGTTCATCTGCCTTTGGTAGCAATAGACCCCTGCTGCTGCTCATGGAACAGTGGTCACAGGTGGCATCACTAGCTACTCACATCAGGGTGTTCCTCACTACCCTCTATTCTCCCATTCTGCCTCTCTTCACTGTACCCACATCATTCTGTTTCTCTTTCTCTTCTGTTTCTCCACCACTTACTTGCTTCTGTGAGGTCAATAGGTATCTGGGGCCATCTCACCAGCGGTCTCAGGAGTGCTTTGCCAGGCTCATACATTATAGTGCTGGAGCTGGATAGGGGTCATCTTGGGCATGGTCTGCCTCCCAAGGCATGTATGACAATCAACTAGTGGTCATCTCGGGCTTGCTCCTGCCTGGTCATGCAGTCCCTGATGGGGTTCATCTCCTCTTGGCCACACTCCCCAACCTGGGAGCCCTTCCAGGCCTGCTCAGTGCTGGACTGGTGGTCATCTCAGTCTGGCTCCCTGTCTGGGACCCCAGGTGCTTGACTGGTAGTCATCTTGGATCTGCCCCTGGTTTGAGTCTGCCCATGTGGACTCACATGGGAACAGTCCACCTTGGGTCCACTCCTGTGCCCAGGGGCCCTTGGTCACAGGCGGGATTCTTATAGTCCAAACATTTTGCATTTTACAATGGCTCTTTGTGATAGTTATTTTGTGCTGTATTCCTCAATAATTAATGAGTCAATAACTGTTTACTTAATTTCTACTATATTGCAGGTAATATTTTGTCCTAGGTGAGAATAAAAGAAACCAAACACTTTATTTCATAGACCTTAACAAAGAGTGAAAAGGATGTCAGGAAAATATGCATATATCACATGTCAAATAGTCCATAATATCAAAAAAAGTAAGTGGGGTTAAATATGAGAGAAAACTGGGACAGAATATAGTAGAAATACAAATTTGAAGAGAGGTTTTAGGACAAGTCTAGTATCAAAAATAACTATTTTAACTGAAACTGCTTTTAGCCTTATTGGGAGAACCACACTTAGTGAACTGGAAAAGTTTTGACTCTAGAAGCTACTTTATTTTTTTTTAAACAATTGAACATAGGTAGTTACCTGGGTGGTAAAAATGGTACTGTTTTTTTCATAAAGCATGCATAAAAAAGAAAAATGTGCAAGCACAATTTCACATTTTGTAGTGTAGAATCCAATAGTGCAAACAAAGGATCAAGTCATTAAAGAGTTGCATATGATACAATGTCAAAATAGGAGTGCAGTCATTCTCTACAACTCCCAACAAATTGGGAAAATTGTACAACACTACCAAGAATCAGTATGTTCCTCTGTAAAACTGAGATTTTGATGGGGCCTGTAAGGATAAGTAAGAATTAAGCTTGTAGGAAAACATGAAAGATGAGAATTTAGATGACTTCAAACAGCCAGAGATGGCTCTATTTAATGCCAGATAGGCAAGGTGTTTACTTTGGCTACAGTAGTGATGAGGACACAGCACCAAGCCACCCCTTTTCCCCTCTTTGCTGGTACTAAGGTCTAACTATGTAAGAAATTGTTAGGTTTGTTTCTTTCTCACCTAGGACAAAATAGTACCTGGAATATAGTAGAAATTTAGTACATAGTTATTCAGTCAATTAATTGTTGATGTATAAATACAAAATAACTATCATGAAAATAGAATGAAGATTCATGCTTCAAGCTGGGGTGTTTGTAGCTAAGAATAGGGGAGGAAGAAGTGAGTTTTATGGGAGAATGGGGTGGTTAGATGCTTTCCTTTCCTTAGACAGATGTTTCTGAAACTGCAGGATCTGTTGTCTCTTTTTGTTAACTACTATGTATCTAGGGTAGGAGGCAGCTACTTTGTTTTTGCTATACCTAAATAACTGGCTTCGTGGAATTTTAATTTCAGTTTCAGGGTCAATTTTAGATTGTTCAGGGGTGGGGGACATCTTTTAGAGTCTGCACCTGTTTCTGAGAGTAATTACAAAGATAAAGTTTGAAAGCACAGACACGATTTCATAAACTGAAGATTTGAAGTACCTCTTCATCAAGCAGGGATGTTAGTGCCATTTTCTCAACAGCATATATTCATTTTTTTCTCTTTATGTCACAATGGTAATTAGCTCTATATTTCAAAGTTTTCATCATTACTTTATCTGTTATACAGTAACTTCTAACCTTTGAGTTTTATGTATTACTATAAAAATTGTTTTGAGGAGGTCATGGTGAACTTGATTGGTATTTGTCTTCTACCTAATGGAGAACTTCAATTCTCCAGCTCTTTGCCTCTTTCTAGGGATCCCTGTTCACTAAGGAACAACAACATTAAACGTCTATTTAGTATTAACCCTGCAATTGCTTTTAAGCCTTCAAGTGAAACAAAGTCACATGTCATTTGCTTTAAATCAAAAGACCTCAACTTTATACAAAGAACGACAGGCAACTGAGTACAGACAGGAACTGAAGAGTTGATCTTCCCCAGGGAAGAAAAGACACCAACTTGTATTGCCAGACATGCATGTACACAAGTAATATTATATGAGTTCAACAATTTAATTTGGGAATTTATATGTATATACAAATACACATATTTATGTACTAAAAATAAAAAGGAGGCCATAAATTTGAAGGAGGATGGAGAGAAGATATGGGAGGATTTGGAGGGAGTAAAGAGAAGGAAGAAAGTAAAATACAATAGCAAAAATATAGAAAGGATTAAACTTAGTAAGGAAGACATGTTGGAAGCTACATCTCCTATGCCAGTCAGCATAGTTGAGGATCTACAGGAAAAGCTCTTGAGGGAAATTCAAGGTTATTCTCTAGGTAATACAAGAAGAACAGGGAAGAAAAACAGTCTTGTTAATAATAAGAGTTTATTACCAGTCTGGGTAGACAATCAAACTGGCTAGAACATTAGCATAAACCAAAGTCTAATATAAAGAACTCTCAATTCTCTTCAGTTATGAAGGCTGTAGGAGATGGTCATTGTAGCTGATACCTGAATACTAGCCACTGGGTGGCAGAGTCAGGAAGATTGCTCCCAGTTTTAGACAGCAGACTATTTAGTAAGATTGTGTCTGAAAATGAAAGAAAGAAGGGAGGGAGGGAAGGAGGTAGAAAGAAACAGAGATAAAAAGACCAAGAGAGAAAGAGATGAGGACAGACAGACAGACACACACACATCCACACACACACACACACACACACACACACACACACACACACATGCACAGCATAGAGAGAGAGGGCAGAGGGAGGGAGGGATGGAGGGATGGAGGGAAGAAGGGGGAGAGAGAGAGAGAGAGAGAGAGAGAGAGAGAGAGAGAGAGAGAGGTAGAGAGAGGCAGAGTGAGGCTGGTTCGTAAAACTTAAGCTGCCTTTAAAACATAGCATACACAATGCTTCAGAGAGTGATGCTACAAAGTTGCAGTGATTAATTCAGAAGATCTCACTAAGACTGTACTTGAGGGTGATTACACTGACCTAAGTTGTTCTATATAGATAAAATGGCATAATACTGGAAGAAGGTTCCAAATAAGATTCTCCATCTAGGGTGGAAAAGTCAAAGACTAGCTTCAAATTTCAGCTGCCATGACAACTGTATTGTTAGAAGTGAATGCAGCTGATAAACTGAACAGAAGCCAATGCTCAGTTATCATTCTGAGAATACTAGGATATTTAAAAATTATATTAAAAATGGTTTGTGTAGCAACTGTATTAAGGATACTTCACCTGTGCTCTGTATGCGGAACTTGCATGTTCAGGCTGTATGATTGCCTGTTTACAACATGTTGTAGTGAATAGCAATATTGAGTTCATTGTTGAGAAATGCAGCTCTCTCATAATCCATTTCCCAGATGCTAAGTCCTATCTGATGACCTTCACTGACCAAGCCTTTCAAAACACCTTGGCTCTGCATAAGACACCTGCCTGTCTAAGAGTTCTCATGGAGATATGCAATGAATTAATATTGCTTTTTATTGGTCTTCTACTACAATATCTACTATGAAATCCAAGATAAAAAATTTACTATCAGTGTTTAAGTCTTATTACACAGGAAGTAGATTTTTCAAGACTGTAGATTCTGTAGATAGTGATTACTCTGAAGAATCTGGGCAAAGAAAATTGAAAGTAAAAATCTTCAGGAAAGGCTACATAATTCTAGAAGTCATAAAGGATATTGGGGATCCATGGGAAGAGGTCGAGATGTCAGTATGGGCAGACTTTGGAAAGAAGTTGATTCCAATCCTTGTGGGTTACTGAGAATGGTTGAACTGTCAGTGGATGATATTGTGTTTCATGTAGAATTCATCAGAGAGCTGGAACTAGACATGGAATCGGAAGATATTACTAAATTCTGGAAAGCTCATTATAAAACCTGAAAAGATGGAGAGCTGCTTCTTATGTACTATCAAAGAAATCATTTTCTTCAGGTGAAAACATTGATGAAAAGTTGACAAAATTGATAAACATTGATGAAAAATGGAGGATTAAGAATAATAGAATAGTAACAGGGATTGTAAATGTCCTTGGTTAGTAGGGTACTTTCAAATAGCCTTAGCCACTATAGAGAAATAATTCATGAAAGGAAGATTTGATTGATCTGATAAATGCTATTATTGCTATATTTTAAAAAACATTGAAATCTCCTAATCTACTGTAAACACGACCTCAAGGAGCAAGCAGCCATCAACATAGAGAACACAGGTATCTGTTCATTAATATAATGAATATAACAGGTTTTAACTCATTGAAGACAAAAGTGACTGTCAACATCAATTGAGGTATGCCAAAATATTTTGAATGATTTATTTGTGTGTGTGTGTGTGTGTGTGTGTGTGTGTGTGTGTGTGTGTGTATGTTTACATAATGTGTATGTAGGCATCTGCACAGACCAGAATTGGATCCCTTGGAGCTGGAGTTACAGGATATTGAGATCCACATGACAGCATTTCTGGGAACTAAACTCCTAAACTCTGGAAAATCATCAAAGACTCTGAACTTCTAGAGTATCTCTGTAGCTCAGTGCGGCATTTTTTCTCCTTTCTACATGAAATGCTATTGTATTCTCAATAGAGTACAATACAGTAAATGCAACTTTCATGTTCACTGGGCAAAAAAGACAAGTTTCTTTATTTTCCTTCTCTATTGCCTTATTGTTGTGGTCTGGAATCAAACTTACCCTACATTCATTATGATCCTGTACATTTTTGTTTTGTTTATCAGAAAATTAGTTTTGCAACTAGAGAGATTGCTCAATGGTTAAGAACATAAGATAATGTACTGCTCTTGCATAAGATCTGGGTGGCTCACAACTGCCTAAACTCCAGCTGAAGTCACTTCTCCAGCCCTGTTTTGTAGTTTTACTTACTGTAGTTAGTCAAATATTTATGTGTCAATATACATACACACACAGACATAATAAAAAGCCTTAACTAATATTTTTATATTTATGCTTACCTTTTGAATTATCTAAGTTGTAGCAAAAATTTGAGCATTTTAGCAACTATATAATGAAATTGAGAAACATCTTAAAACTCTGCTGATTAAAATGCTAAATCTTTGCTCAGTAAATATAATTTTCTATGAACAAAACTGGATGTTGATGTAAATCCACAGTTATTATTGTTACCATCAACATTTCCCTGGCAGGAAGAAATAGTGTTATATCACAAAATGAATGAACCTATTTCCTTGTGTTCACAGGACAATTTTAACTTGGATGACAGTGCAAGGCAGCACTTGTATCAAGGTACCAGCTATTGACATGTTGGATTGGGACGCACCCTTGAAACTGGTTTTAGTTATAATAGACTAAGTTCTGCTTCATTCTTTGCTGGAATGATTTTTATGAAAGACATCATAAATTTACTAAAATAAAGGATATGACAGTAAGCTAATGCTTTCTACATACTGTGGGTATCAGGAAAGATGCTTAGCAAGAAGTATGACTATGGGGATCTGCTGCGTTACTTTTACTCTTGTTTTGGTCTGATGATTTCTTAACTTTAAGAATGTTTAAATTAAGGACCATGTTAAGATTGCACAAAAAGTCACACTTTTGTCACAATTAAACTCCTATGACTACTGCATTTCCAAAATGGCAAACTTAATGCAATGAAACCAGAGAAATTGCTTTGGCTGTATTTCAGTTTTTGTATCAGAAATATTGAAATGTGTACTCAAGGCAAAGTTGTCTTTCACAGCTATAGAAGCCTTTCCTGTTCATATAATCCAATCAGCTTCTGAGGAGGAAGGAGTCTTTCACTTGAAAACAAAGGTCATATTAGAAATAAAACAACACATGCATGACTAACAGCATCCATCCTCATTCCTGAGGAAACCTTCATTTAAATTTCAAATCAGTAACAAACTCCATCAAAACACTTTTGAACAAGAAAAAAATAAACTCTATATTTCTATAGAGACAGTTGTGAAGTGAAACATAAGCTAGATATCTTTTTTTTCAGGCTTAGCTTATTATAAAAGTTCAGCGGGTCTGGGACAGGCACAGCTTAACAGATAAATAACACTTAATTCATTTACTTACTACTTATTATTCATTATGTATGGGGCCAGATTAGTAATCATTGACCTCAACTATAATAAAAATGAAGGACGAGGTGAGGTAGATGGGTAAAATTACGTGTATTAGAAGCCTAAAGTCCTGAATTAGATTCCTGTGTCACATACTAGATGGAGAGAACCTACTGCTGAAAGATGTCTTCTGGCATGCACAGGTGCCCCTACACTCACACACACAAGCATACATCACGTAGACCCACATACCCAATGATCAATAATGTAAACATTAGACTAACTAAGAAAATTGAATATATAGAAACAAAACATACATAAAACATGGAAGTACATTAGCAATAGTTTAAGAAAGTTTAAGTATAAATTGTTAGCAAATACAAAGAAATCATATTAAATCACAGAATTGAACAACTGTTTACATTTCAAGCATTGGGCAGGGTTAATAA
This sequence comes from Lophiomys imhausi, assembly GCA_907164525.1. NCBI lineage: Eukaryota > Metazoa > Chordata > Mammalia > Rodentia > Muridae > Lophiomys > Lophiomys imhausi. Next base: position 2,427,090 of record CAJQZJ010033927.1, read on the forward strand.
CACTTTAAATTTGTATATCCAGTATACTTATGAGCAAGATCTGATACCCATCTTTGATTTCTGATATATTTTATACAACTGGTTTGGGAAAATACTTGTATAAAATACATTATACAAACTGAAGTTAGTAGATCACCTGGGAAATAAAAAGAAGTGTGTTATTGGAAATGGAGGTTATTGAAATTCTCAGTCTGAAAGTGACTTTGAATTAAGCTTTGCAGACAAAACTTGTCACTGAAAGGGAAGTACAAAGAATAGTAGACTTTAGGCAAACTTCAAAATTACTGTTATTATTAATTTTATAAATCACTTCATTCATTTTCTTTTTCAAGATTGTTGAATATTTGATATTGTATTTGCATGACCATCTTGGAAAGCTTTCAAAGACATCATAACTCTGTAATATGAGTAAAATATTTTCTTTGGGTTATATCAGATCTACACAACTATCACACTCTAATAACAAGTATGATATGTTGCTGTAGAATAACAAAATATGACTTATTGGAGGCATTTGAAGGCAGAGAGTGACAAATAAAATGTATTTTCTACATACAAGTTCTAGACCAGAATCAGGTTAGAAAGAAACATGCAAAACATTTGAATTCATACAATGACTAGGAGGCTTGTATTTGAAAGCATGTGATCTTCATTTTTATTCACAACTTAGGTATTTCTTCCCATGATTACAGGAACAACAATAAATAAATAAGTAAGTAAGTAAATATATAAATAAATAGATAGATAGATAGATAGATAGATTAGAAGAGAGCTCAAATAGATTGGTTTAAGTCTTTCCTCCTACAAGAAAGGGAGATAGAGGAAGAAGGGAAGATACATGCTCACTTTCCTCTCTGCTGCTTGTTAGTTAGAAAGACACATGAGATGGAGTCAGAAGGCAGGTAGAGAAGCCAAACTTTGAGAGTCAATGGGGCCCTCAACTTATCCCCAAAAAGCATTATATATGGAGGTTGACCAGTTTCATCCTAAAGAGATCATCTAGAATATGGCAAAATGAGGGTAAATAAGAAAAGGGGTGATGTAGATGAAGACTGCTATCAAAATTGTTTTAATTAATCAGCAGGAAGCAATTTTATGACAGTGACATCCCATTCCCAGAGGGTGAGGTAGGTGATTTATCCTCCCTCTCCTTTGGTCATTTGATGGGTTATAAATGTTTGTTGTTATTTAGGAGGATTGGGTACAAGTTGTTAAATGGTGTTGATAAATAAGTTTTGGAGGTTAGAGCCAGGAATTTTTCTCTTTTTCTTTTCTCCATTCTTCCTTCTCTCCTATATAGGGGGGAAAAGACTTTTAAAAATGAGATATAGACATAATATAGGAATGATAAAGAAAAAGGAACATATTATTGAATATACTTTTGATATCTTTGTATATTGATACAAAAGTAAGGTTACCTAGACAACTCTTAAAAATACAATGTGAAGTTTTGGTCCATTAATAGCAACTGTCATAAACTGTTTAGGATAATTAAGAGATGCAAACTAAAAGTCATTCAAACATGACATTTGGTTAGGTACTAACATAGTTTATCACAGAGGTTTTCTAAGTTGACTGGAATTCAAGACACTAAGAGACAAGCAACATTTGCTTATCTAAATATACGGAAATAGACAGGTGGTCTTCAAAAACCTCAAGAGATTTGTAGCATTTAGCATTCAAAGATGGTTTCTTAACTTAAGATTTTTTGATATTGAGATATGTCAGCTCCTGACAGCACCCCCTATTCCACTCGAGGTAGAGAATGAACATCAAAGAATCTCCATTTGGAGATGGTTGTATTAGTGTCAAGCTTGTCACTGGGCAAGAAAAATCCCTTGCTTCAACTGTAGACAGAATGCTGTCCAAAAAGGACAAAACTTGGAAGCAGGTCAGTCGACAGCCTAGCTCTGCCAAGATAGGTTAGGCAAGTCCTTCACAATTCCTGCTTTCCAATTAATGTCTGTCAGAGATACTGGGCCAAGAGTCTGAAGACATGGAGAGAAACTGGGGACTGTCCAGGCAGTCAGTTGTCTGTCATTTCTTAGTTTTGGAAGCTGCTGGCCCTGCACTTCCTGTGTAGTCAGATATATTTATCTTCCTCAGGTCTCTGATGTGGTTGAAGACTAGATAGTGTTATAGTATCACAGTTAAATTTCAAGTTGTTTAGGAATTAAAAACATGTTCTAGGTCTAAGAAGATGTTTTTAAGTTGGTAATGAAAGTTAGGATGGAAATTGAGATATAGAATTTTAAACTCATGGAGCTAGATAGATAATAGAATGTGAGTTTCAGTTGCCAAATATGTATGGACTGGACATTGGGAAAGTATGTTGGACCTTATAATTTTCATAATTGTGCCCTAATTATTAAAAAAATTATAAGTTCTGGGAGAATGGGATGAGGGTGGGAGGATGGAACTGGGAGGGATTGGAGGAAGGGGACTGTGATGGAGATGTAACTTGAAGTAATAAATAAACATTTATGAAAATATAAAAAATTGTTTTACTTAGTATTTATCAAGTCGTTCCTGAATTCAAATGACAATTCTTTATGCAGGCATTGACAAGGAAGCAGCACTCAGTAAACACTTGAAGAATTAGTGAAAAGATGATTATCAATTCTCCAGTGGGACAAGTAGAATTGTTGGGTCTGGGTGTGGAGAGAGAAGAGGGATACTCCTTTAACACCTTTTCATTATTCCTTTGTCTTAGATAGCTTTTCAAAAGACCTGATTCTTTCCTTGTTTCTTGTACTAGCTCCTACTGTTGTCTACTTGAACAATATAGTAGAGTTACTCTTTGTCTTTACTAGGTCATTTGGATGAAGGAAACATGGCAAGATAGAAGCTGGGAAAGTTCTTGAAGCATCCTACTTGTCCTCTTTCCTGAAGTGCTACAATTACCCTGAGGACATCTTTGGTGTAGAGGCATGATGGAAATGTAGGAGACACATAGCAGAGCTGAATCTCTCTAGGTATGTCACCTGACCTTGCCTGGATAAGCTCACTGGCAAACAAGTGCAGCCAAATTCAAACATTCCATTTAGAAGACATTTCAGAAGCCTGGATACTGAAAGCATGTTGATTTATACACCAGTGAAGTTTTGTGATGTTTTCCTATTGCATCCTTGCATCAGTGGATAAATGGAATAGCCTCATTCCACTAGTCCATTCCTTATCTCTCTTCCCTTGAATGGTTTCCTCCCTTCCTTTCAAGATAAATCAAATTTTATTTATTGCTTGCCGTGTGCCAGGCAGTATGCAAAGAACTGACAGTGCAAGGATAATAAGATACTGACACAACCACTTTATCCATATGTAAGTCAAATTTCACTAAAGTCCAGGCTCTCTATGCCTACCAAAGTCAATAGGCTATAACACTAAGTGACTATCTGAAGCCAAGACTAATTTGCTTAATTGTTGAATTCAAAGCCTTTGAGCTTCTAACTAAAGGCAAATAATAGACAGCACTCAGTCATTACTTCCATTGTTAGTTCTGGTCTCATGTGGGAGCCTGGGCATGGAGCCATATGATAATCCATAGGTTGTTTATGTCCAAAGGTCCAGCAACAAAACAAAGAGAAGATATTTTGCTTACAAGAATTGACAAGCATGTAATGAGTGTTGTTATGAGACTTCCCAACATGCATTGACATGAACATGAACATCAATAATAAATTACAATTTTATAGACCTTATAGCAAAATGCTAAAAAAAATCTAAGTTTCATATTTTAGTTTAAGAATTGTATCCTTAAAATTTCAGACATATGTAAAAATTAAAGATCATAAAATCAGTCTTAATCAACTTGTGTGATCTGTGCTATAGACACTTTCTTAAATTTAATTTTATAGCTAATGCTAGATATAAAATGGTTTATTCTATAAATATTCAGTACATCTATCTCTAGTCTTTCAATACATATGCATGTAAATATAATTTATTTCTCATCTAGCTGAGTATTGTATGTATATATAAAATTAAAGTTTATTTTTCAGAAGACAATTTTGAATTGATTTCTCTCCTACCAAGCAATTTCTTAGAGCTGGTTAGATGGCAAAGCAAGTAAAGGATCTTACATGTGGGCCCGATAGCCCAAGTTCCATTCCCAGATCTACACTGGAGCTCCAAACAATTGTTCTCTGAACTTTCTGGCTACAACATCACATTAGGAGACATTTTGCAAGGTATATTTCACTGCCTTGTGGTACAGTTGGTATAAGATAAAGCAGATACATACATACATTATTCTTCCTTTCCATATTAGCCAATGTTCAAAAAATTGAATATGTTATCAATTATGTCTTCCAAAGGTGAAAGATGATTTTTTCTCATTTTTCTTTTTTTCTACTTTGCTTTTTCAAGAAATATTAAAGGTCCAGGTAGTTAGTGTTATTTGATCTATTTAATCTCTTTGCCTGTTAATTCTTTCAATTAACCCCAGTATTCTTTGCTAGATTATTTTGCTTCTTGTTAGCAAAGTGTCTAAGATTTACCTCAAACATTTTCTTTCCAAGAGCCAAAATCATTTTCCAAGAAGTCCTTGACTTCTTCAAATAGAGACTAGAGTATTGATATTAGTGGGATTAGACAAGGACTAGTTCATTTGTAACTCACAGGCCTCTCGGTGGAAGATGGCAGGCATGCATGCAAAATGCTTAATGAGTACACACAGATTCTTGAATTTGCCCACAGGACTCACTGACTTGGAATTTATACATAACTTCATTGCTTCCATATCTGCATCCCCTGTAATCCATTGTGGAAATTTCAGGTTCTCAGTGACAGCAATACGATCACTTCCTTGTTTTATTGTAACTTAAGTACACATAGTGTTGTTGAAGAGCAGCTCTGCTGTACAGCCCCATCACCACACTCACAGTTTGAAGAACTGTTGTTAGTTTCCTTTTTGTTTGTTCATTTATTGCATCAAGTTACATCTCCATCACAGTGCCCTCTTTCCACGCCTGACAGTTCCACAATCCCACCCTCTCCTCCCTCTTCCATCCTTCCCACTCCCCTGATGTGGAGTGTTCCTACATATTAGCTCCTCTCAGCTCAACAGTCATATGAGGGCTAAGAGCTTCCTCTTGAACTGGGGGCCTACATGGCAGCACCCCTAGGGCAAATTGTCTCCTTAATAGGTAACAAAGTCTATGTTCCTGGTCCTTTTGGTGTGTTGGTTTTAGGATAGTTATCCTGTACTATATGGCTAAAATCCAGTTATAAGTGGTAAATGCCCTGTGCATCTTTCTGAGTCTGGGTTAGCTCACTCAGGATGAGCTTTTCTAGTTCCATCCATTTGGCTGTGAATTGCATGATTTCCTTGTTTCTGATGGCTGAGTAGTATTCCATTGTGTAAATGTACCAATGCTTTTTTATCCATTCATTGGTTGAGGGACATCTGGGTTGCTTCCAGTTTCTAGTTATTACAAATAAGGCTGCTATGAACATAGATGAGGATATGTTCTTGTGGTTTGATGAGGAATCATTTAGGTGGATACCCCGAAGTAGTATGGCTGGATCTTGAGGTAGGGCTATTCCAAGTTTTCTAAGATATCACCAGACTGATTTCCATAGTGGTTGTACAAACTTGCAATTCCACCAGCAATGGAGGAGGGTTCCCCTTTCTTCACAACCTCGCCAGCATGTGGTGTCATTTGAGTTTCTTTTGTGCTGACAGCACATAGATAGTTTAATTTTCTATTTAGTTATTTGGACCAGTTGTTCTCTTTGCCTATGCTAACCTATAATTAATTGGAATGTGTAAAGGTAAAACAAAACAGGGGTTTCTGAGTTTTAAAATACTAGTATTATAGACTTCTCCATTTCTAATTTTATTCCTTAGATTATTTTCATTAAAGTCAAATCCATACACACATAGTACCTACAATTCAAAGTATATATATATTTCCTTTTTAACTGCATGACCTCAAATACCTGTCTCTCCTGGTATTTATGGCCTTTTGCAACATGACCAGTTACGTAGCACCGATGCTGTGGTGTGTGATTTCTGAGTGCAGGTCCCAATAAACATCAGCATTGCTACTTCCTAGAAAACCTCCACCGGGTGTGATGGTTTCTCAATACATCCTGAAGTTTTGTTTCTCCTCTGAGTATACACAAAGAGTTAAATCAAACACGTATGTTCCATATAAAAGATCTACTCCTCCATTTGTGTCTGCCTAAGCTTTCATCTCTCTCTACCATCCATTAACGAAACTTTAGGACATTCATGTCTGTGTCTTAGTTGAAACCAAGCTGCTTGTAACTAGCTGCTGGAGCTGACACATGGATCCACAACCTCTGCTAAATGCCTCTGAACTAAATAATCATTTGTCATGACCAAAAGTTACATTTTGTCCCCCATGTATGTGTGTGAGAATTTTTAGAATTTGTCCTCACACATATTTCCCAAAGATTTTGGAGCTAGATAATAACAAAACATTTCAGTTATTTTGGACTACAAAGCAATTGTCTTTCTTCTTTGTTGTTTTTCACACTTATTTCCCTGAAGTCAGCTAAGAGTTGATGGTAAGTATAATTTCAGAGGCATTAGCAGCAGGATTTTGGTTTTCAGATCCATTGACATTTCCTTACTGTCTTCTAACTACAAATAGATTTACTGCAGAACCATCACACAGGAGAAGGTCAATACTTTGGGCAAGTGAAGAGAGGGAATATCTGCTGCTAACAAAAGCTCAGAAACCCCAGGGTGATATGGATACTTCCTTCTTTTGTTCTCAGCTCAAGCCTCAGTGTCCTGGCCAAGGCTCTGAGGCTTTGATGGTAAACCTGTAGGAAAAACTGGGCACCAGCCACATTTGTCCAAACTGCACAATTGAATGCTGGGTTTTGTCTTCAGGAGGGTGGGGAATGTAACTACCAGGACAAGAGATTGTGTGGTAGCTTTTTGTGACTTAAAATCTTTAGTTCATCATACTATCGATAGAACCTAACATGGTAATAATTGGTAAATTGTTCTAAGTGTCTCAGCTCCAGCATAGGCAAACCACTGGCATTATCATCACCTTTTCTGTGGTTTAGTAGAGCAAACATGACTTAGAAGATGTTTGTCATGTTCAATCTCCTAGAGATTTTTACACTTATATCCCTTAAGTCTTGTGATTAATATTGAGTAGTAAAAAAGTGTGTACTGTGTACTCTGGGGTGGCCAAGTCCCCCTTATTTTCACTTGGAATTTCTTTGTTCCATTTGTTTCATTCCATAGTAGAATCTTTTCCCAATGGTTTCTTTTTAAATACACTCAGAAAGCCAGGTAGAGTTGGCTGGCTTCTCCAGCATTGAGAACTCAGGGGGCCACACTGAATGGTTTTCCAGTGCCTGCTTCACGTGTTGCTAGGAGAATGTATGCCTCTGTCACAGCTCTCATGTACCCTCTGAACTTTGCATCCCAGGACTTCTGTGTTGGAGAAAGAAAACACTTGTTGATGACTAGCTCAGGGGCACTGAAGGCTCTTTGTCTTCTTTCAACCTCCTGCACATTGCTGCTGTAGCATGCGCCTTTTGAGAGTTGTGCTGTGGCTCTACGTTCCCAGGTTTGCAAGATGAGGATATGCTGACATTGATTTTGCAGTAGAAGCTGGCTGTGAGTGTTTTCTTTTAACCAGCCTTTTAATTTTCACATATTATTCAATTTAGCTATTTAAACACACAAGTTAATGGATTATACCATATGTATAATGATGTACAACAATTCCATCATCTGATTGAGAACGTCATCACCATTTGAAAGAAACCTAGTAGCAATCAAACTGTAATTTCTTTCTACACCTACACTGTCTTCACTCTTAGGTACTGATAATTACCTTATCATCCTTGTTTAGTTGGCATAATTTTCTTTTTAATTTTTAAGAAACCAATTTTGAGGTTTGTTGATGTTTCCCTATTTACTTTCCTTGTTTTATGAATTTCTACTCTAATTTTTATTACCTCAACGTCTCAGAATTTTGACTTGTTCTTTATCTTATTATTTTAAATGCTTTGTTTTTATGGAGAATTTGGTGAGATTAAAGGGTTATTCTTAAGATATTGTCATATTATTGTGCCACATTTTAATATTAAAACAAAAAATACAATGCATTTCCTGCCATTATCAGCAATACATGCATTCTTGAGAAAAGCAATGCGATTTGTTTATTTGTCATGTAAAAGTATACAGTATCTCTGAAACTAATTATTGTATTTTATGTCAGTTTTATCTGGCAAATTATCCAATTTTCAAATTTTATCTGAAATTGCTGAAAATGTGATGTTCCTCTGTTTCTGTATGCTTTAATTACTATTTAATAGGAACCATTCTGAGACATTAGGCCTTTGGACTTTGGTACTTCAGGCTATTATACAAAAATTGACTCTGAAACACATATGTTAATAATAATATTTATAAAAATAATTTTACCTAATTTTTTAGTTTTAATGTAAATAAAGGTACTTTACATGTATTATCTCAGAAAATTGACACCACCATGGAAACTGAGACTGACTCTTACATGAATACAACCTGAAATCATGAAGGTATCATCCTTGTCTATAGTAGGTAGTAACTTAACTGGTAGAATAAATATTGAAACAAGTTCTGCCATATTTCAAAGCTACTCTGTTTCAATATAACTTTGCAGTTTCAACTCAGGATCAAATAAGTATTTAAATACATTATTATTTCACATGAAGAGCACACTAGTTTCACATATTTAATAGGAGTAAACTGATGAATATTTGAGAAGAACTTACTATATGAATATATCTATTTAGATAAATATAAATATTTTTTGTCAGAAAAATATAAAAGTACTGGTGGGTTGAATGAAAGATTTCAATGATAGAATATTGACCTCACAACAATCCTTAGGTTTAAGCGCTTGTCTGTCTATACTTCTCTGTAATGACTATGATGTGATTGATGTTTAAGAGGAGCGGCTGTCAGATTTTACCATATAAAAATGGTTATCCATCCTTGTAAAGATCATGTCATTAGTAGTGACCTTCAAAACCTTCCAACAGCCACAAAACTTCCACGAACAATCATGAGAAGAAACAAAAAAAGCACTAGTGATGTGTGACTCCCTTATTGATATGATTGATTACAGAAAGAACTACGAGATGTGGCAGGGATCATGGGTGGAATGGCCTCAAGGGAGAAGCCCTTTGTACAAGAAGATGAGTTGGAGAGGAAGGTACAGGACTGAAAACACAAATTATGGTTTGAAGTGGGAAGTGATAAATGACATCCTTCTGTTGGTGCTCAGTAGTAGCCAGAGGCTATCTGAGACCATTAAGAAATGACTGCATGTTAACAGGGTCTTTAAAAATACTCAAGTTGACATGACCTTTGTTGCTTTAGATGTAGCTTATTCTCTTGCAACTCCTTCAACTCTTGGAGTCATCTACACATCACAATTTAACCTTTGTGTAGTCTGCTCTCTAGGACTACATATTGATCATCTCTGTAAAGGAAAATGAGTATAATCCTTTCATCCAAGCTCCAGGTTCCAAAAAGCCAGTAGTACTTAGATTCGTGAAATTTGAAAGGTTCACTCATTTAATATTTCTTTTTAGTGTACATCTTGCAGAATTTTAACAAGACTGACAAGAGAAAAATATCAAAACAGCAACAAAGTCTCCTTGCTGCAAATACATCCCATTAATGAGGTTCATGACTGATTTTTGATTCTTTATTATGAAAAATGTGTTGAATGTGTGAACTATTGATTGGGCCCTCACATTGCCATGTTTCTTGTTATCAAATCAGCATGTGTGACTCCTAGTCCATTTGATCAGGGAGGTTGTTTCTAGTTTTCTGCTTATGCTTCCCTCTGATACAAGAGGAATTTCCAGGCGGTTACACTAGCACATGCTGAGAAACTTCTATCTGAATTCTAGCCAAAAGAAAACTGTCTCTGTTTTCTCTTCCCATAGGCTCAAAAATTGTTAGGATGACCTTATACTCCTTATTCAGGACTTGCTTTGCTTGAGATAATGAGGAAAAATTTCAGAGAAGATCTTCCCCTCCAACTTCACCTACCATCACTATCTTTTGCCCTCCCTGCCACTTTTCTTTCTTATGTCCAACTCCCTGAATCATGTTTGTCATTCTCCTGAATTTCATGTTTAAGATTTCAAGCACCATTGCCTTAGAAAACGAACTTTGCTTCCATCTCTTCATTCTTTTATGAAGCAGAGTGGAGTGTCTTGGATTTTTAATTTGTGCCAACATTAATAGTTGGAAGAATTTAACTGTATAAGGTTGGTTGGTGGGTTTATAGAAGAAAATTAATATCATCCAAACACTGAAATGTGTATTTTTTCTTGTGCTTTATAGTGGCTTATCTTTATGTTGGGCATCTTCTATATTAGTGATCAAGAACATGAGAAAAACAGCAGAAGTTCTGTACAATATTGGAATTTCTACTGAGGTATCTTCTTTACAGAATGATGGGGAATATAACTGCAGGGTAACATTACATGTTAGCCCAGCAACAAATTGGGAAGCTATAAGCTTAAATCCATACAATCTGAGAAGGCTTAATTTCATTTGGGTGCTCCAGAGAAACACAATCAATACCATATCTATGAAGAAACATATCTAATGATAGAATTACTAGGAAAATGGCTCTTGTAATTAAGGCCACAAAAGTCCATCTAGATTCTGGAGACCCCACAAAAGCCAGTGATAGCCAGTCTGAGTCCAAAGACATGAGAGCAAGGAGTTCAAGGGAATAAATTATGGATAACCCAGCTCAAGAAAAATGAATTCCCCTTCATTTTCATTTTGGTCTTCAGTGGACTAAGAAATGGCCTCTTCTATTGGTAAAAGTGATAATCATGTTTTTGTGACTGGCTGTTTTCTGAGTTCTTTGTATATTATAGATATTAATTCTCTGTCATATAGATAGCTAGAAAACATTCTCTCCTATTCTATGGCTTTCTTTTTCACTTGCTTGATTATTCCCTTAGCTGTAGAGAAGCTTTCTAGGTGTAGAGGTCCCAGTTGCTAATTGTTAGTCATAATTCATTGGCTAATGGATTCCTGGTTTTATTTTTTTTTAAAGTCCTTTACTACACCAATATCTTGCAGGGTTTCTTTAGCATTTCAGGTGTCAATTTAATTCCCACCCAAACTTGAGGTCTTTGATCTACATGGAGGTTAAGTTTTGTGCAAGTGATACATGTGGATCTAGTTTCATTCTTCTGAATGAGGATGAGGGCATCCTGTTTTCCCAGTACTATTTGCTAAAAATGTTGTCTTTCCTCTAGTGTATTTTCTTTATTGCCTCTGTCAAATATCAGTTGTCTATAATTATAAGTATTCATGTTTGGGTACTCTGTTTTATTCCATTGGTCTGCATGTCTTTTTTGTGCTAGTAACATATAGTATTTTTTTAATTATAACTACAGCTCTATTATATATCTTGAAGTTTGAAATAGTAATCCCTCTAGTATTCTTTTTCTTTTCCCTCAGCATTGCTTTTGATATTCAGGGTCTTTTTTGGCTCCACATGAATCCATACTTTTAAATACTAATCCTTCCCAGAAATGCCATCATACACACCATGGAACATACTCTTACCAGCTATCTAATTATCTCTGGAGGCATTCATTGAAACATAAAGTTAGATACCATACAGGTAGCAGTTATCAAAATAAAATCATAGTATAATAAAATTCAGATTTTTATAACAAATAATTTTAATTCCAACCATCATGTATACTTATGCCAGCTAAAAAATTTTTGAAGAGGGACTACCTCTCCCATTTTGGGGAGAAGTAACATAATTTTTGGTAGTGTGGGTGTGCGTGTGTGTATGAGTGTATGCTGTATGACTTACTACTAATAATTATGCTTTTTATTCTACAATTGATTCAGATTTCATATAATAGTGGTTATATCACACTAGGATAGGGAGGACATGAATTAGATGATACCTGTTAAGTTCTTGTAGCTCCACAGAGAAAGGAATTATTGTGTTATAGATAGAAGCTCACATTGAAATTACTGTAGATATAAATATAAGAAATTCCTCCATTTCCCTTTAATTATCCCATAAAACTTTAAGTATTATATATTAATATCTTGTGTTCCTACTCCCTATAGGTCTCTGAATTATACTCAGATTCAAATCTAAGACAAAGCATTTATTATAAAGAATGGGCAAATATTTAATGATGAATACGAACTTAAATATTTTAAGAAATCTTTGATTTCCTTTTTTATTTCTTCCCTGACCTGGTGGTCATTAATAGAGAGTTGTTCAGTTTTCATGAATGTGTAGGCTTTCTGTTATTCCTGTTGTTGTTGAAGACCAGCTTTATCCCATGGTAGTCTGATAAGATGCAAGGGGTTACAGCAACAACTAAGGCTATAAGACCAACAATCAATAAATGGGACCTCATAAAACTGAAAAGCTTCTGTAAGGCAAAAGTCACTGTCATTTGAACAAAACGGCAACCTACAGATTGGGAAAAGATCTTCACCAACCCCACATCTGACAGAGGGGTAATATCCATAATTTACAAAGACCTCAAGAAATTAAATACCAAGAAACCAAATAATCCAATAAAAAATGGGGAACAGAGCTAAACAGACAATTTACAAAGGAGGAGTTCCTAATGGCTGAGAGATACTTGAAGAAATGCTTAGCATCCTTAGTCATCAGAGAAATGCAACTCAAGAAGACTCTGAAATTCTATCTAACACCTGTCAGAATGACTAAGATCAAAAACTCAAATGACAGCAAATGCTGATAAAGTTGTGGAGGAAGGGGAAAATTCCTCCATTGCTGGTGGGAGTGCAAACTTATAAAACCACTATGGAAAGTAGTCTGGAGATACCTTAGAAAACTTAGAATATCTCTACCTCAAGACCCAGCCATACCACTTCTGGGTATACATCCAAATGATTCCTCACCAAACTACAAGGATATTTCTTCATCTATGTTCATAGCAGCCTTATTTGTAATAGCTAGACACTAGAAACAACCCAGATGTCCCTCAACAGATGAATGGATAAAAAAACAAAACAAAACAAAACAAAACAAAAATCTGTGGTACATCTACCCAATGAAATACTACTCAGCCATCAGAAACAATGAAATCATGCAATTTGCAGCCAAATGGGTGGAACTAGAGAAGCTCATCCTGAGTGAGCTAACCCAGACTCAGAAGGGTGTACATGGCATCTATTCACTTATAATCGGATTTTAGCCATATAGTACAGGATAACTTTACTACAGCCAGTGCACCAAAGGGAACATTAACATAGACTTTGTTTCCTGTCAATGAGACGCTTTGCCTTAGTGGTGCTGCGTTCTAGGCCCCCAGTGTATGAGGAGGCTCTTGGCCCTCATATGACTGCTGAACTGGATCGGGGGACATATATATAGAAATAGGAGATAGAGGATGGGAGGGCAAGATTGGGAGGGCACTGTGATGGAGATGTAACTTGAAGTAATAAATAAACATTAAAAAAACAGAACAAAAAAACAAACAACAAAAGAGAACTTAAATATTTTATAAATTTATTCATATTTCTAGTGTGTTACATAATTAAAGAATAAAGACACTCATAGAAAATAAATATGACTTCCAAGCATTAAGTTTTTGCTTTAACTTACTATTATGTCTGTAAATGCTGTCTTCTAAATGCTTCCTATTCAAATATTTGAGATATATCTTAACTAAAATAAATAAATAAATAAAAAGGTAGAGGCTGGGGGGGTTGAAGGGGAAGAGGGTGGAAGGGTTGGACAGGAGGGGGGGAGTAGGGAGGGGATTGTGACTGAGATGTAACTTGAAAAAATAAAAAATAAATTATAAAAATAAATAAATAAATACAAGAAAAATATTTAATGTCCATTTTAATAGGAGTTGCATTTTTAAGTGAAAATGTTTGTTTTCCTTTATTTGTAGTTCTTCCTTTTGTAAATCATTGCTACTGTCCAGCATCTTTTAGAAGACCTGAGTCATCAACTTCTATAAATGCAAAATAGGGGACTAAGGGTATGACTCAGCTGTTAAGGGCAGCATGTATTGCTTTTGCAGAGGACCCATATTTGGTTCCTAGCACCCATGTTAAGCAGCATACAACTGGCCATAACTCCAGTTCCATGAGGATCTGAAGACCTGACCAACCTCACAGGCACCTGCACTAACATGCAAATATGTACACATAGATTAATATACACAGAGATTATTAAAAATAAAATAAAATTTTAAATGTTCACTGATGGTCAAAGATCCTTATTGAAACCAATAGAAATTTGCTCATCCTACCTCAAGAAGAAGTATGATTTGCTAAAAGATTTTAAATAGGCTCACAGACTCTTCGGTGTGGGTCAGTGAAGTGGGCTTGGAGGGTATGGACTTCAGAATACTGTGTTAAGCACAGCAGCATGAAGTCTTTGGTACTTCTGTTGGGCTTTTTCAACATCATTGAATGTTCTTCTGGTAACCTAGATCTTTGAAGCTCTTAATACTGAAATCTGGTGATCATTAGTATAATTTTTATCATGAACTACGCAGTTTCATATTGACCTTCTGAATCAAAATGTGCTCTGATTGCCCCCAGTTTCAGCAGAACTTAGGTGAACAGGTACGTTTCACTTGTCCTTTGTTAAAGTGACCTGATATTATTAATATAAGTCAATGAAATTACTGAGCATGTGTAGATTCTATCACATTTACACTGTTTAAGCTCAGAATCATCTAGTTCTCTAACATGAATGTTGGACCATTAGAATAAGAGCAGCATAGCATGTCTGAATACAAAGCAGATATTAATATATTTTTGTTGAATTTCTATAATGGGGTTTGCAAAGGCACTTTATTGTATCTACTCATCTGAGTTCTTTAGACTTGGTACTGGCTTAGGATCTTCTCTCCCCCAAAGCTTTTTGGTTTCTGAAAACGATCACCAGTCTCTCTACCATCATTTCACATACATACATTACATTTGATACATCTCAGTTGCTCTGCTTCCTGAGCTCATGATATAAAAATGCGTGGAGCCAACAAATGGACTGCTCAGGGTTATACCCTGAATATAGATTCGTGTAATGGAGATCAAGTTATTTGTGGTTATTTAGTTCATGAGATGCAGCAAATGCTATATTTTTTTAGTTCATTTAATATTATTATTTAATATATATTCATATTATTTCTTAGCCCATGGCTAGCATATTGAACAGCCAGTTCTACAATATAGATGTTTATCTCAGAATTACACAGTGATTACTTAGTCTTATTAAATGATTGATGTTTTCCACCATAATTGGTGTTTTTCTCACTGTAATTCTTTGTGAGAGATCAAATTGTCTCTCTCTTTTGTTATACAAACTTACCACATAGTAGTATTCCATTGTGTAAATGTACTACAGTTTTCTATCCATTACTCCTTTGTGAGACATCTGGGTTGTTTCCAGTTTCTACCTATTGCAAATAAGGCTGCTATGAACATAGATGAGGATATGTCCTTGTGGTTTGGTGAGGAATCGTTTGGGTGGATACCCAGGAGTGGTATGGTGTATCATGTTAGCTTGTAATCTTTTCTATTGGTATAGGTTAGGATGGAAGTCATAAGCTTAATAACATGTGAAGGATTCCACTAATTAGTTATATTTAAATTTGTATTTACCTACCAATGAAGACTGCTGGATTATTATCACCTGACATCACAAACTTGGAAGTCCAACGTATATCATTTTTCATATTGATTGTTTTATAACATTTAAGGTAAACATCTAAATCTGGAAGGAAGATTTTTGAGATTGTAGTTTGAAAGGTTTATTGATAATATTGCTAGTAAAATATGTAAAACCTGGACTCAAACTACTAAAACAAATGATCCATTTCAAGAATACAATTGAAATTAAGGAGTTATCATTTAAATTGTAATAAAAATTCATAATTATTTCTATGCATTTTATCAAGAATTTTTTGTTAAAACTTATAATCTTCATTTAGATGCTGACAAAGAATAACATTATGAAACAAATAAGCCTCTATATTCAACCTTACACACACACACACACACACACACACACACACACACACACACACACA
>CAJQZJ010033927.1:2454993-2466993 GCA_907164525.1 Lophiomys imhausi
TCTTGCTCAGGCTTTCTTTGCTCACCGGCTTCTTTCTGCTTCAGGGAAATCTGGCCATCAAATGATGGCCAGCACTTTTTTCAGCAGGACTCTTGGAGCTCTCTAGCATCAGGGGCCTCTTCTTCTTCTGGGCTCCATGCACTATCCTTAAATAGGAGGAACTCTGTTTCAGCTTAATTTGGGCTCCGCCCACTTAGTAGCTGAAAACAATGTCAGGCCAGATACTTTGTTTCTTCAAGTCTATTGAGTCTTTCCTGTTTTTCCTGACTTCAACCTTGTTTTTCAGTCTATTAAGTCTTTCCTGTTTTTCCTGACTTCATGCTGATAATGCTCTTCAGGCCCCAAATTAAGAGACAGTATCAGAAACTCTTATATATTTTCTAAATCTAATTTATCTAACCCCTACAATTATGCATTCTGGGGGAAGGGTGAGAGGGTAGGAGGGTGGGGCTGGGAGGGGCGGAGGGAGAGGGCTGTGATGGAGATGTAACTTGAAGTAATAAATAAACATTAAAAAAAGAAAAAAATGATTTTTAAGGAAACTGTAAGCTGTTCATGTATTATATTTGAATCCTACACCACTTTGGTGACATGTGTATCTGTGGGTTTTATTGTTCACAATGGCTTGTGCCAATACTCTAATGGATAGAAAGGACAATTCTTCTTTGTATGTGAAGGAAAGATTTTTTTTTATAAATTCAATTGATTAATTTTTATTGCATATATTAAATGCTTACAGCCAAAAAATTACATATCTATTCTGTTTCCTATGCTACTTTTTGGCAAATTGTTGATATAAAACACCATGCTGTTAACTATATTCCTCATATAATCCATTAGGTACTTGGATTTGTTCATACAACATATGTGCACCATCATATCTTTTGACCTGTATCTTCTCTTTTTTTTTTTCTTTTTTCCCAAGACAGGGTTTCTCTATGTTTCCCTGTCTGACCTGGAACTCACTCTGTACACCAGGCTGGAATCAAATTCATAGATCCACCTGTCTTTGCCTCCCACATGCAGGAAGTAAAGTGCACTACCAAGCCTGGGATCTTCTCATTCTTTTTGCTTGTAATGAATCTCTTTTCTATTCTATGTTTCTATGTAGTTTTTTATTTTGCATATGAGTGAGAAAATACAAATTTTTGTTGCTCCACTGTCTGGCATATTTAACTTAGTAAAATATATTCAGAGTTCACAGATGTTGTAAATATGAAAATATCTGCTTGAAGTTTAAATTTATTCATTGTGTAAGATGTAAGATGTTAAGATATATTACAATAGCATTACCTATATATCAGTTTCTTGACACAGTACTTACTTTCCTCACTATAACAAAAACATCCTGCAGTACAATTTATTTTCACTTATTTCATAGACATATTTATTATGAAATATTTTTGCATTAAAGAAAGACTTGTCTATGAGCATAAATTTATGAACAAAGAATGTCAGAGAAAGCAATTGTTCTAAAAGATCATGAATATGTATTCAATAAAAGAAACAAAACAGGGATTGTTCTCCAAATTGTAGAAATCATGGACTTATAGATTTGTAAATAATTATTGTTATTAGTGGTAATTTTATGAAGAATTGATTTGCATTTTTTATCTGAAGGGTATGCTAGGGAAAATAAAGACAGATCATACAATTTCTCCCTTCTCTTTTTCTTTAAAAATTTTGCTTAAAAAATCACATTAATTTTTATCTTTTCATTCAGACAGCTGAGTGATAATATTTGTACTTAGTTCTACCACTTACTATTTTTTAATGAGACTATGAAATCTTTATGAAAACATTGGCCTGTCATTATGTCATATGACTGGTTGTCTTGGGTATACAAAACAAAAACACAACAACAAAAAAACACTTTTGTCCTATTACTAAGGTTCAAAATCAATTGGAAGACAATTATATCAAATAAATATTTGTTGGGTCTTAAATACACTTAGTATCCTTACTAAAGTATATGGATAAATTTTTTATTTATAGTATTGTCTTAACTTATTGAGAAAAATATAAACATGGAAGAACTGACATAAACAAAGTTTAGTTTTTTAGTTTCATAGCTTAGATAATCCTGGGAGTGTAAATCATATTTTGCAATTAACCTCTGAAATTGAAATAGTGGTCTTGCTGGGCGTGGTGGCGCACGCCTTTAATCCCAGCACTTGGGAGGCAGAGGCAGGTGGATCTCTGTGAGTTCAAGCCCAGCCTGGTCTACAAAGTGAGTCCAGGACAGCCAGGGCTACACAGAGAAACCCTGTCTCAAAAAAGAAAAAAAAAAAAGAAATATTGGTCTTGTCAAGTTTTTATTGTATTCATGTCTACTTTGGTTGAGGCTTTATTAGGAAATTGTTCCCACAAGGATATGTATATCCTAATCTCCAGAATGATTAATTGTATTGTGTTCTAGGGTAAAGGGAAATTAAAATAGAATTACAATTGCAACCTATCTGACCATAAAACAGTGAGATATCCCAGTGTAACCACAGGGATTTCAAAGATAGAAGAGGTGGGTGATTTCTTTTAACAAGATCCTTGCTTGCTAGCTTTGAAGACATGGCAAGAGCTGTGAGCTAGCAGTGGCTTCTGAAGCTGCGAAGTAAGTAAACAGACATCCAAGGAACCTTTAAACGTCAGCCCAGTGCCAGAATCACAATACGTTCTTAGACCCTGTGCAGGGGTGCATGCATACTCTCTTAGACACTGCTCTCTGTTCTCTCCACCCTAGATCCCTTCTTACAACAGGACAACATACTTCCTCAGAGTCATCAAGAAAATCTGCCCTTTCAGCCTGCAACATCACTGTCTAATGCCATGTAACTTAACGCAGGTGTGACTGTCTTTCCGTATTCATATGGTCTGTGCTTCTTTAAGAACAATATGCATAAAGGTAGGTGAGTACACATGGGTTAAGAATGTACAACATTCCAAGCTCTATCCCACATACATGGATGCACACCTGAACATGCATATGTGCATTTTTAAACATATTTTCAGTGTAAAGTCAGCTTCAGATGATGATTGACTTCTTAAGTTTTTTTTTTTTTTTACTATTTTAATCATTTCTTTAAGAAGCACATCCCATCTGACTCATAAAAGCAGATCAAAAAGCTAATCTCTCTGTGCTCCTGTTCTCATATGATATTTTGTTGGACAGCTATCTTTTCCCACACCACAGAATTATTGGCACTAATGACTCAGAGGATCTGTTTTTAATATGTATGTACAATTTAAGACATTTTTTCCTTTATCTGAAATTTATACTCAGTTATGTACTTCAGAGGAAGAAGAAATTGTAGCAGAAAAATCTTCTTTTCAGTCTTGTGTAGCACTTTGTGTTCTCAAGGAGTTAAGTGATTAATTACATGATCAGACTCTTCTGAAAAAGACTGAGCATTTCTACAAATGAGAAAAAATTGCAGCTAAGGTTGTGAATCAAGTTCCTGCATGTCCAGGATGAAATGCCCTCAAATATGTAGAAGAACAGTAAAAATAGTAGATTTCTTATTGACACATTGATTGGAAATAGTTTTGTAGATGATAAAAGAAATGAATTGTAGATAAGACCTACATGACAATTTTAATAAGTAAAGGTGTTATTGTTTAAAGATGTATGGATTATGCATGTGTGTGCACGTGTGTGCAAACTCAGTAGCTAGGAGGCATGAAAGATAAGTCCATTCATGTAATGGTCTCCTTTCCCAATGACTCAGGTTAAGGCCCCATGAACATACACAGAATAGTTCATTCCTGGTTTATTGAAACTGAAAAGTCTTCAAAAACATCATCTTAAAATGATACTTAATATTTTGTGTTGAGAAGTTAGACAATTAATCATTTTTATATACAATCATGTTTTTCTACCAGGGTAAAATGCTTCATTGTAAGAAACAAATGATCTGAAACCCATTTGTATATTTAACTAAAAATTATTGCATTATGATCTGGGTCCCTGAAAATCTTAGAATCTGAAATCCTGATTTGGTTAAGAACTAAGTACATCTCACAGGTCTTGTAAAAAATCAAAATGAGAGAAACAGGAAATGGAAAACTCTAACAAGAGCATCATTTCTCTTCTAATGTCATATCACATAAGGAACTGTTCCAGTGTCTTCTTTTCTTACCATTGCAGTTGCCATATAGATGACACATGTTTTGTGGGACACAACCACAAAGGATATTTATTTTTGTCTCTTCCTGTCTCTTTCCATTTATTTTATTGACTAATTTTTAGTCCTAGTTCTTTACAAGAATGGAATTAGGACAAGTCCCTAGACTCATCTAACTAACTTCGGATGAGGAAATCTCCAGTCAGTCATTAATATTTCCACTCTACTGTAATATTCAACATTTTAATTTCATTCAAAGCCCTGAGTGTTTGCCATTTTCCAAGCTGTTGAAGACTATAGACTCCCTGGTAGCAGTAGGAGAAAAGGTTTCTTTCTGCCCTTTCTCCAACTTGTACTTTGCTCTTCTTTCATCTTTTCAATCAAAACTTCTGATCTCAAGTAGAGTGGGAGGAGAAAATGAAAGGCATTAGACATGTGACTCATGCCGTACAGAACTGACAGGCAACTAAGCAGGACTCATGGTGACTGACAGACTGAAGAGGCAATTGTGAAGCGTGCATGAATCTGAGCTGGATTCTCTGCATATATATTATGGTTGTTGGCTTGATGTTTTTGTGGGACCCCTACTGCATGCTCTTGGGACCCTTTTCCTCCTGCTGGGTTCCCTTGTCCAGCCTTGATTCCAGGGTTTGTGCCTGGTCTTTTTGTTCCTTGTTGAGCTGTGTTCAGTTGATGTCTCGGGTAAAAGGCCTGCTCTTTAAAGGAGGAAAAGGGAATGTATCAGGGAGGAAATGGGAGGAGTAGAGGAAGGGGAAACTACAGTCAGGATGCATTGTATAAGAGAAGAATAAATAACTATAATAATAATAATAAATAATAAATAATAATAATAACAACAACATAGCTAAGAGATGGCCCTGGTTAATCTTCGTGGCTCACAGAGTCAAATAAATAGACAAGAAAGTGAGAGTTTTGAGAGAGGTAAGAGGTAACAAGGTCAAAGCAACAATATTTTTTAAGTAGCCTTTCTTCTTGTGATACCCCCATGGATTCTTCCAATATTGTTCTGCACTGCCCCTCTCAGTCAAGGACTTCTCCCCCTGAAGTTCCCTTGATCTGGTAATGTTCTCAACCCCTTGATTTCTACTCCTCTCTGTTCTGTCCCCATGATTGCTAATTCTCATGGTCCACATGTCTTTGCCCCCTGTGGCAATAAAGATTCAATGTAAGCATACCACACCATTACTACCTTTTACTCAAGATCTACAATGCTCATTTGGAAGTATTTCCACCCCCTCTTTCTGCATGATCTTGGAACAGTATGATACCAGAGAAGATTAATAACATGTCCCAGAGTCCCTCATCCCCAAACACTCAAGCACATTTTGACACATGTCCACGGCTGCTCCATCTCCCAGTAACATATATGAAGAGCTCTGGGTAGCGTCCTTGTCCTGACTCTTGTTGTGCAGGATGGCAATGCTTACCATCTATTATGCCTTGAGGAGGAGGATTGCACACAAGCACACACCAACAATTCCAGGCCAGAAATTCTTCTGCTTCTCTGTGACGTCTCTTGATGTGGATAAAAGGGGTAGAAAAAGTTGTTTGTCGTGAGTGATTTACTTCTGTGAAGTCTACATGATGGTCTTACCATTTATTTTGGAGCACAGCATCTGTTTTCTTGGTCCTTGGTAACACTAAAATTTCTTCTTCAATGTTTTATTAAACTACCTTATAAAATCTACAAGTATATACAATAGCATAGTTTTCTTCATAATTTTTTGACTAAATCATGTATGATTTTATTCAATTGTTTAATTTTGAAGACTTTTTTGCCCTTTTTGTGAAAACATTTTAATAGCTGCATACTATTCAATGAGATAAATATAGTATCAAATACTTAATCATGTTCTATTGTCAGAGATTTTCCTAACATTTTTAATGAAAATTTCAGAGAAGCAAACAACCAAAATCCGTGTTTAGCTCACTTATTCACCCAAATTAGACATGTAACATTCTACTTCATGTTTCATGAATAGTCAGTCGCCTAACATACCATTCTGAAACTGCATTCCTAAAATTTGTAAAAAAATTTTGATGGAAGACTTTAATTGATACTACTAGTTTTGACTTTTCTCAGTGAAGGTCAATTCTAGTAGGTTTTTTTTTTTTTCATTTTGAAAATATGGGAATGTTAAAATCTTCTGGTCAACTCTTTCCATTGGACAGATTGTACAAGTCACATACGAAATTTAAAAGTTTCAGGAGTTACACTGTTAAAAAGGCAAAAAGGAATGAAACAGCTTTTGAAAAACATATTTGATGTGTCCCCAAGGTTTCATCATCTCAACATGGAATTAACAACAATATAAGAAAGTTTATAATTTTTTCACTCTTTAACATGAAGTACTTTTTATTTTTACTTAAGATATGCCTGCATTCAAACTTGCTCATTTCAAATATTCAGTGGTTGCACAGCAATATTTGCTTGTGAACTAAGTGAGGGAATAAGTCGTTGTAAGTCCTTAACTTCATTTAGTTAGTTAGGTGTGTGGCAAGGGAGGGTGTCTGTGTCTATGGTGTATGTAGTGTGTGTGGGTGTGTGCTAAGCTGCCCTCACGGTGTCAGAAGTAACCTCTACTTTCATTGACTCCATGTTGACTTGGCATTGAGAAAACAGACTGCTTTAGATGTTTTCAAGGGACTCTGCTTCTTCTCAAAGGTTGATTGTGTGTGCCTGGGATAGTATTCCTATGAATTTTTTTGTTTGGGATTTGTTCAACTTCTTTAATATGTAAATTTATTCCTCTTGTCAAATTGCCTCATCAAATACTTTTTCATGTGACACCTTTTCTCCTTTTCTTCCAAATGCAGATGACATAAAATTAAGGTGTTTGTTCCTGAAGATCTGTTTGCTTTCATTATCTTTTTTCTCTGTTCTCATTGGTGTTTTGTTGAATGCTATTCATATTCATTCACTGTTTTACTTTTTAATCGCTGTCCTGACATTGTGTATCTCTATTGAAATATTTATTTTGTTTTTGTTTCTTATTATATAATGTCCATTTGATTCTTCCTATTCCGTTCCTTCTATTTTGTTGAATTTTATATTTTCTCTCTTATCTCTGGAGTGGTTTTAATTTAACAATGAAATGTTTATAGATAGATCTGTGAAAGTCCTTGTCAGGTAATTCTCTATGGGATTGGTATTTAGAAATCATATTTTATTGCGGCACCACTGTCCTACTTGTTGAGACTGAAATGATTTCTAATGTATCCTAAGAATTTTTTGAAATTATATTATGAGATTATGTATCCCCTTCATACCTTTTATTGTATTATTGTTCAGTAATAGCGTATAAGTTCTGGACTCCTTTTGTGGCTCCAATGATAATGTAGTTTTCAGTCTTCATGCTGCTGTTCTGCTATTCTTTTTATGTGATGTAGCCTGAGGCACCTAATGGTTTTTCTACACTGTAATTTAGCTTTCAATCCTGTTACCTGTTAAACATGAGTTTCTCCTGTGAGATGCTCCGGCAACCAGGCACAGAGACTTGAAAAATGACCTTCATGTGCTCCTTCCTCAAACCATTTCTTATGATTCCACATGGGAGGAATGGAATCTCTAAGATTTCTTGTGCTTGTGCAGAGAAATATCCACTTTCCCTGGTGTTCCTTCAGTAACAGTAGCATAACTGAGGGTATTGAATGCCACCTGCAGAAGCTGCATAAGGCTGCAGGGCAAGACTCTTCACTGAATCGCCTGGCAAAGCACAATGCTCCTGTTTCTTCCCCTTAGATGGAAGCCAAGATCTCCACCTGGTTCCTGATAATACCTTGGTGTTTGAAAGAGAGGAAATGGTAGTGGTATAGTACTAAAACTATTTGTTCTGGAGTGTTGGTAAAGGACGGGTTTATTTTTTTGAGCCGCGCTTGTCCAGGTTCCATGATAGAAGGAGGTCTTTGTTGGGTCTGTTTTGCCTGCACCTACTAACATTTCATGATGTTCAGCTTCCCTAGAATCTATTCCAAAGTGTATGAGAAACTGAAGGATAATCCAAGTGCCATGCTGTTCCTCAAATCCCAGCCTTCTTTCTGATCATCAGATTCCTCAGACCTTGTCTCCTATATATGTACAACCAGAAGTTTTGCTTAGCCTTAAGGAAAGAACTAAGACAGAGTTTATTTCATTATGTCTGAAACTGGACCACTTATCTCTTAAGCAGCTTTTTCTTCATTGTTGTTATTAGTGACAGGATATCCAACTGGAAAAATTACAAATATATTAATATTCACAAATATTATATCTTTATTCAGGACATGTAGTTGTGTATATTGTTACAGAATTTTAATTGACCTATAAGCAATTATCTTCACAGTGTAACTCCAGCAACCTACTTGATAATTGTCCTCTGATAAAGAATTGTTTATTTTTGTTTGTTTTACTTGCCAATAATATATCAAGTCTTAATACTAAAATTAGATTCAAGACTTGAAAGTAATCCATTATAATATTTAATCTTTCAAATGCTTTAACAATTTGAAAAGAACTACACTGGAGGATTATTTGGGGATTATGCTGTTAAGAGGATCTAATTATATTTAAACATGTTCTAGTAGAGCTGAAATTGCATACTGAGTGAACTGATTGGTTTATCAGAGTTTTAGCTTGATCCTACATACACTTTCATACAGATTTTTGTAAAGTTATTTAATGCTTTTGAAAGATACATCAATACAGTACTTACATATTTGATGACTTTTTCTGTGTTTAAAAAATTGGTCATGGAGTTATAAAAGATGTACTATGCTTTGTTTTATGCATTTTCAGCAGATAAATACACCATTTTGCAGTATCTTGAAATATATTTCATAAATGAGCAATTATGTATTAGTAGTAAACATAGTTATAGTGTTAAATTTTATTTTTTAATATTGCTATGTTGCAGACAGGGCTATTAAATCTTTGGTATCAATACAGAATAAATATCAAAACACACTCAATTAATTAAGCTTTTTTACAGTCCCATTAGGTACCAGATGAAATGTTTTGTTTAAATTTTGTTATCATACAAAATTGAAAAAGTAAATAAACAAAACATGCATTTTTGCATTTGTTTTGAAATTATGCATGTTTTAAAATTATTCAAATCAGTAAGCAAATTATAGATGTGAGGTTGAAAGAGTTGGTACACATCTGTAGCTGCTAAGCTCTGCTTTCTACTCAGTTTCATGATGGACTTATAGACAACTCTTTGAGTTATTCTTCAAGTTATAAAAGAATAATAGTGTATGAATATATTGCAGTGATGTTCTGAGACATTTTTCCCAATGCATTATGATTGACTTAGAAATAGATACATTAATAATAAAAAATTATATTGAGTAACCTAATACCTTGAAGAAAGCTAAATGTGTGTTTTCTATGCAAAATATTCTTCACCCATTTATTTATCATGTACAGAGAATAACATACTTTAGTATCCATAGTAAAAATGGGGGTGACATGTAAACTAGTGTAGACGGTATATATAGTATGAGAAGTCTTCTGCCTCATTTTCTGCATTAATTCAACAATATAACTTATAAAGTCAAGTTAAATTGTTAATGTTATACACATAGCCCTTGATTTCTAATACTTTCTAAATTAGCATTTACAATCAATCCATCAAATGATAGACATAAAGATACCAGTTTCCGAATTTTAGGGAAACATCACCCTTTAGAATTGCTGAAGAATGAGATTCAGTCTTTTTACTTTGTTCTTATTTTTAAACATTTATTTATTTTTTCAAGTTACATATCAATCACAGTCCACACCCTACTCCCTACCATTCTCACCTTTCCACCCTCTTCCTTTCTCCTCCTAATCCTTCCTTTCCCATGAGGGGGATCCCCACATATCGACCTCCCTCAGTTCATCACTCAAATAAAGGCTAAAAGGTTCCTCTGCTCTGGGACCTGACATGGCAGCTCAGCTAGGATAAAGTGTCCCACTACCAGGCAACAGAGTCCATGACTGAAACTGTACCTCCCCACCCACATGCTAAGACATCTGTATGAAGACCAAGTTGCTTATCATCTATATTTGTATGGGGGGGGGGTCCAGGTCTAGTCTAAACTTCCTTCTTCTTCTTTTGGCTAGTGTTTCAGTCTCTGTAAGCCTCTAGGGGACTAAGTTGATTGGTTCTGTTGATATCCATGTGTTGTTCTTGTCCCCTCCAGGGCTCTCTATTCCTCCTCCCTGTCATATATAGGACTCCCAGAACTCCTAATGTTTGACTGTGTGTTTCAGTCTTTTGCTTTGTTCTGCTTCTGTGTGGAATTTTTCGTAGCATAGCTCTGCTAGGTTCCTCTTTCTTTGGGTCTGTGGGTTGTAGTAGTTATAAGTGAATAGATGCCATATGTGTCTTTCTGAGTCTGGGTTAGCTCACTCAGGATGAGCTTCTCTAGTTCCACCCATTTGATTGTTCATTATATGATTTCCTTGTTTCTGATTGCTGAATAGTGTTCCATTGTGTAACTGTACCACAGGGTTATTTATTTATTTATTTGTTTGTTTGTTTACTTATTTATTTATTTTATACATTCTTTAGGTGAAGGACATCTGGGATGTTTCCAGTTACTAGCTATCATGAATAAAGCTGATAGAACTTAGTTAAGCCAATGTCCTTGTGGGTTGCTGAAGAATCTTTTAGATATATCCCCAAGAGTAGTACCTTTTACCCATACTTAGTTACATTTCAATTGACATTGCGTGTGAAAATTTAATACCTAGAAGACCTGAGTTGCTACGTTATCAATAAAATAGACATGACATGTATGTTTTTCCCCCTCACAAATCTTGTGTTTAGAGGTATTGTATCTCTATATCACAAGTTAAGTTTAAAGTTGTCATTTGTCCATCCAACAATGTTGGTGCTATATTCTATAAACCAAGCATGAATGTAGGTCACAAGGATACAATATTTTAGAGCTAAAAGTATTTTTCATTTCATAGTAATAAAAGGCAAAGAAGTACCAGAGAACCATGGGTATGAAAATGGCTTGGCTTGACTCAAGACAAACCTAAATCAAGTAATGCTTTGTCTTTATGTTTCTAAATATAGAAAGTAGCCCAAGGATTCTTTGTCATTAAATCTGAACAGTAAGGAAATAGAATCCCTCTAGATCAACGTCCCTGTACTTAACACTGCAGATTTTGAATAGTTCCATAATTTGCCAAAATTTTGTCTCAATGCATTCCATGCTTTGGTTCAGGGTGAGGTAGTAGTGTCTGTATATGACTGAGTCCTCCTATGAAATAAATGAGAAATTACCAGAACTTTTAAAGTGTACATTCTAGTATCTATCTTACATTTTCTCTCCTGTAAACAAAACAAACACAAAAAAACATTACTTTTATTGCTGTTATATATATATGTCATATTCATATATGAGGTGCCTGACCTAAGTACTGGGAAATAAACTTATGGCTCTTAAAAAGTGGTATGTGCTCTAACTGCTAAGCCATCTCTACTGCCTTATATATTTGCTATACTTTCTTTTAATAATACCTTGATTTTTAAAATATAATTCCTAGTTATCACAAGGACCAACAAAATTTACCCAAATGATGGTTTTAAATGCACCATTTGATTTTCTAGGAAAAATACTTATATGACAAAAGTGTTTGCATGTGGGTGAATGTGTGTGTGTGTGTGTCTGTGTGTGTGTATGTCTGTGTGTGTGTGTGTGTCTGTGTGTGTGTGTGTGTGTGTCTGTGTGTCTGTGTGTGTGTGTTTGTGTGTGTGTGTCTGTGTGTGTGTGTCTGTGTGTGTGTGTGGGTGTGTGTGTGTGTCTGTGTCTGTGTGTGTGTCTGTGTGTGTGTCTGTGTGTGTCTGTGTGTGTGTGTGTGTCTGTGTGTGTGTGTGTGTGT
>CAJQZJ010033927.1:2486993-2551078 GCA_907164525.1 Lophiomys imhausi
GCACAATTGGGGTGTGAGTGGAAAATGCAAGGTTTGTGTGTTACTTCAGTGCGGTATCAAAATTTTACAAAGGCTGCTAATCTGTCTAGACAATTGTCAGAGTTCCTCTTACAGGATTGGTCGGCTGAATTTGAAAATTTGATGAGAGAGCTGAGAGCAACAATCGTCCACATCAACTCCACTCGGGGGGATCTGAGCCTGGCTACTGGTTTGACTTCCTGGATACAGACGGCTATGGATCATCTTAAGGAGTGGGCGGGCGTAGGCTCTTTGGTGATACTGATGATACTAGCCTCTCTGGTTTGCCTATGGTGCATCTACAAGATGAGAGTCACACAAAAGCGTAATGCAGCCATGATTATATAGGCCCTTGTCGCCATTGAGGCAGGCCAGTCCCCTCAGGCATGGCTCGCTGCCATGAAGGCTTAAATCTTCACTGAGCATAGTCCCTGCCCACTGAGGTATTCGTTCCACGGCTATTAGGGTCTCGCAAGTCAATGACGGGGTTGACTGGTAAGTCTCGGCCACCTAAGACAGGGCAGTCCTGAGTAGGGAGGCTGACCCAGAGACAGGTAAGAGTTTGAGCACCGCTCTCCTACAGGCTCAGGCCCACCGTGAGATCCCCAGATATGGGGATTACGAAGCCTTTCCAGGGACTTCTACCAACTTTAGAAAAAATAAAAAAGGAGGAACTGTAGAGAGCTGCGACGTGCCGCGCCCTAAAGATGGTGCTGGTTTCTGCCTTCCACCAGCCCGATGGTGAGCGCTCTCTGTGGTAAACAAGTCCATATTTGGCTAAGACCGCTGATCTGGCTTGCTTCCGCATACGTGGGCCTCTATGATAGCACCACGTGGCTTTACTTGATTGGCTGTTCATATAGTATTTAGCCTGTGGGTTGGGTCTGCCTGGGCATTCGGAAGACTGTTTTCAAGGGACCTGAATAAACTGCTGGAGAAGAGCTTTTCTGAGTTGCGTCGTCCTTGCTGGTCGAGGGGGACGCGACAGTTACTATTGTTGTGATAAAATGTAACAAACAAAGCAATTTGGGAAGAAAAGGGCTTATTTGACTAATACTTCCATACCATAATTCACCACTGAAGAAAGTAAGGACACGATGTCAAACTGGGAAGAAACCTGGAGCCTGGAGCTGATGAAGAGGCCTTTGAAGAATTCTGCTTACTGACTTGCACCCCATGACTTGCTCAAGTTGTTTTCTTGTAGACTCCAGGACCACTAGCCAGAAGATGACACCATGCACAGTGGGCTGAACCCACACCCCCCATCAACTGTTAATTAAGAAAATACCCCATAAGCTTTCCTACAACCTGATCTTATAGAAGCATTTTCCTAATTGTTTCCTTCCTCTCGATGATTTTACCTCATGCTAAGTTGACATAAAATTATTCAGCACACATTTCCACAGCAATCAGAAACAAAATAAGGCTGCATGCTCTCTCTATACCTAGTCAATAAAGTACTGTAAGTCTTGGATAGAGCTATAAGAGAACTGAAGAAGACCTAGGGGATACAAATAAGAAGGGAAGAAGTCAAAGTATCTTTATTGGTAGATGATGTGATAGCATATTTAAGTGATCTTCCATTTTCTCCAAAAAGCTACTAAAGCTGATAAACACTTTCAGCCAAATAGCAGGATACAAACTTAGCACATAAAAATCGCTTTTTTTATACAAATGACAATTGCACTGAGAAAGAAATCAGAGAAACAACAATTCTACAATAACCTCAAAAATATGAAATAACTTGGGGTAATTCTAATCAAGCATGTTAAAAAGTTCTTTGATTAAAAAGATTGACACCAAAGAAAAATCGAAAAACATATAAGATGGAAAGATATCCCATTCCCACATATCTGTCGGATTAACATAGTAAAAATGGCCAGTCTATCAAAGTCAATCTAGACATTCAATCTAATCCCCATGAAAATTCCAACACAAATCTTCAGAGAACTTCAATTTAAAAATGTCACCTTCAGTAGAAACAGAAATAATTCCTAGGCTGGCTAAAACACTTCTAAATGATAAATGAGCTGCTGGTGTTATCACCATTCCCAACCTCAGCAGTAGGAAAACAGTGTGGTATTGGGACACAAACAGACATTGATCAATAGAATAGAATTGAAGACCTAGAAATAAGCTCACACACCTCTGGATTCTGGATTTTTTTTTTTTAATAAAGAAGCCAGAAGTACATACTGAAAAAAAGACAGCATCTTCAACAAATGGTGTTTGTCAAACTGGATGGTTGTATGTATAAGAATGCAGAATTATTACCATGCACAAAACTTAACTTCGAAATGGATCAAAGACCTCAACATATAACCAGATACATTGAATCTGATAGAAGGCTGTTGTTTAAAAAAAAAATTCCAAATGTTCAGTTTTACCAATTGAATTACCATCATTCAATTACCAATTACAATAAAGACTCAGGAGCCATATGCTGGGGTGAAAGCCTGCTAGTTCAGAGAGGTAGAGAAAGCATCCAGATTCCAGATGACCTTCCTCCTCAACTGATGTTCCAGAAGGAAAAAGAAAGTTTTTCTACTCTACATTGTTCCAAAAAAAAAACAAACCCAAAAACCCTTTCAAACTGAATGTGCCTCCTTTCTATTTCCTGTGCAACTCTCTATCCATTCTCTTCCCTTCCTCCCACTCAATGTTTTTTTCTTAAATTCATTCCCTGTCAACTGAGGGATTGCTCTACCTCTTGACCTATGTTGACTTTATTTAACCATGCTTAAAATTATGGGAAAGTTCTTTGGATTAAAGGTATGTCCTAGGGCGGACCCACACCACAACTAGAAACAGCTTTTTTTTCTTACACACTTTCATAGTGTGTTCAAATATACTGCAACAAATGGCAAAATGGGGAGTAGTCTTGAACTGATAGGCACAGGAAAAGATTTTCTTAACAGAACACCATTAGCACAGGCACTAAGCTCAAGAAGTAATAAATGATGCTTCATGAAACTGATAAGCTTCTTTATGGCAAAGAACACCATCATATGAACAAAGTGGCAGGAATTGGTATATTTCAATTTCCAGTTGTACAACTCTTGGCATATGGCCAAGAGACATTTCATGCTACTACAGAGACCCACGCTCAAGCGTGTTTATTCCTTTGGTATCCATAATAGCCAAAATTTAGTAACAACCTACATGACCTGATAATTGATGAGTGGATAAAGAAAATAAGGTACATTTATACACTGGAATATTACTTACCAATGAACAAAAATGAAATCATGAAATTCACAGGTAAAAGGAATGAGAAAAAAATCATCCTGGATGAAATTACTCAGACCCAAAAAGATAAATATGGTATATCTTCACTTACATGTGGGTGTTAGCTATGAGTCATTGATAAATAAGCTACAACCAGTATAACAACACAAGTTAGTTACAGAGTACAGAACTCTGTAGGGCAAAGAAATGGATCTCCCTAGGAAGGGAAAATAGAAGAGAGGTATTTATGGACAGATGGGAAGGCCATGAGATGAAATAGGGAGGTGGGGGGAAGAAGGAAATTGGGGGGGGGTTGAGGATTTTGACAGGGACAGCTAAGACTAAAGGCCATTTGAGGGATCATGTGGAAACCTAATACAGTAGAATCTTTAATAATATATTCATATATGAAGGTAATCTAAATCAGATTGCCAAATAATGGGAAACCGAGCCCCAACTGGATATCACCTCTTACCAAATGAAACTTACAGCCCCGGAGTTGGGTTATATCTAATCAGGTTATTGGCCGAAAGTTTCCCATGGAAACACCCAAACACCAAAACTGGGCTATTTTGAAGGCCATTGGTAGCTCTGCACTATCTGACAATAAGGCCCTATTGCTCAAGACACCCACACAACTCATTGAAGGTGGAGAATTCAAGCTGTGGCCTAACTAGCACCTTCAATCCAATAAGAACAAATGTACAAATTGGCCAGGTTTATCATAAGAATGAAGACCTTGGCAACACTGTCTCATTCACATGAAGTCAGTGCTCACAACACACATATTGCTATTGCCATAAATCTACCATGTTATTTTTAATTTCCTCTTTACTCTTTAAAGATGAGGAAACAAAACATTGAAGACTCAGATATTTACTTAGCTTCAGTGAATTTGTACCTGGCAACTTCAGTTCTTAATCCTAAATCGTCAACTCCTATAGTTAGCAGTCTTTAAGAATCTATAACATTTTAAAGAGATTAGAAACACAAAATTAAAGTTTTCAGCTGATGAGTACATAGATGGGAGCTTGGGAGAGTAGTTAAGACAGGAGATATTTCATTAGACAGATCATTAGACAGATGAAACATATGTACATGTTTCATTAAATGTAGACTCATATCTACAGGAAAGTTTGAGGCAGAAATGGAGTCGATGGACTGTTAATGAGAAACTATAAAGAAAAGCATCTAGAGAAGGCTGAAGCACACCCACACAATCCTTAAGTGAGAGAGGATTGCAAGAAGAAGACACATCCAAATGCCCACTAAACAAGTTATGGAACACCTGCCACTTGGCTCCAAAGAATTTGTAAACAGGCACATCTTTTCCATTAAAATCTTATGGGTTTTAAATATTAGATATTTAGGTTAAAGGATTTTCAAATTTTGAATAAAAGTGATGCTTCAGCTGCAAAGTACATCAGACCATCCCTTTCTTCTTGGTTGCTGGAGGGAAATATGACTTCATATCACTATAAAAGGAAGTTTTATCTTTTCTTTTTCCTTGTACCAAATTCAATTTACACACAGAAAAGCCACTCTTTGCTCTTGATCAGAAAATGTGAAAGTAATTCACTTTGGGTGAGCTGATGTAGCCCTTGGCATCCTATTCGTAGTCTTATAAATGTTCATAGCATTTTAGAGTTTTTAAAGAGACATATTTATCTCTTAGGACATGTAAATTTGCCTAGCTATATACTTTAGATAACTTAGGGATTTAGTTATCACAAAGCAGAAATTTATTTTATTATTATTTTTTTTTTAATTTAGAGAGAGATGGGTATAGCTGGTGTTCAGAGTTCTGAGTTTGAGGCCTATTTTTCTAAGTCTGTATCTTTTTCTCGTTTTCTTATTGTACTATATGTCATGGTCAATAATTAGTAAAAGCATTCAAATTACATTTTATATTATATATGTAAACATATATGTATATTCACTAACTTTTTAGCATAGTGTTTAAATTTTTATGAATAACCCTGTGAAAATGTATCCTTCAAGTTTTTAAGTGTTTTAGTTTTCATGTGGTGCTTTCAGATATCAAAATACACACCTCTGCACTTCATCTGTGCCATCATCTTACTCCACACTAAAGCTGAATTTGTACTTAGTGTTTAGAACAAGTCAAATCTCTATCACTCTCACTCTCCTTCTCAGATTCACGCAATCTATGTACCAGTCTAAAATTATGACTTCAAATAGTAAAACGCCATAAAATCCTTAATTGCAGAGGCATTAATGAGAACTTGTACAATCGTAGGAAACTGTTCACTGAATAATGCCTCTCCAGAGAGACTTGCTGACTACACACCTGCTTCTATAAACGAAAGCAGAGCCTGTGCTCAGTTCATCCCTTCCACCTTAGAATGCTTAGATTTCTCACTCTTTTTATTGTGATATAGCTCTCTTATGAATGACAAGTTTATCCATGGAATAATAAAATGTGTTAAGATTGTCTTCCTGGCAGTGTTTTTGCTGATATATTAATTAATTTCCTTTCACATGCTATATCACCAAGATGTCTGAGCAGATTTTATGAGAGGGTTCACCGGAGTGAAAACCAAGCCAATGAATCGTTTAATATGAACTAATGAAACCAGATATAAAAGGCTTTAGTAACTGTTTTGAAGCTCTAATTGTCGAACAGATGCAAATTCTGGGCACTACTTAGTAAGGGAAAGGATTATAATGAAGAAATTGGGATCACTTTGAGATAATTGGCTTAATTAAGTTGTCATGTAAACAATAATGTCCAGGATGGAGCCACTAAAATAGGAAGTGGATAGTCTGAAAAACAAAAATCTCTGTAAGGATATGACCACAGCATTTTCTGTTGTTGTTGTGGTCATTTTGTTTTGTTTGTTTGTTTTTCTTTCTTTCTTTCTTTGTCATGGTTTAGCAGAAATCATTATTAGCATGCTGCAGATGTTACGAGAACCTCACTTTTCAAATAATGGATTATGGATGTATAAAATAAGTTAACAATTAAGAAACCTAGCAAACTATTTTAAACCTCAGTTTGCCTAGAGCATCAAAGAGATGAACTATGGGTTTCCCATTTGATCTTTTCAATGCATGAAGTGGGTTGATATAGATGAAAGATGAAATTACATCACTAGGTTGTTATTAGACTTTATAAATATAAAGTTAGGTAAGAGGTGGCACTCACTTTTAATCTCATACTTGAAGGACTGAGGCAAAAGGATTGCACATTCCTCATGGCTTTCCTGTGTTATACAGTGAGACCTTATCTTAAAAAAGAAAGAATTTATGATATTAAAATACATGAAACTATATTGGAATAAGGAAAGGACCATTTTTGTGTACAATAATTTTATAGATTGCACTATTTCAGGAAAGTTTTGTTCCATTTGTAAATATTTTCTTGTAAAAAATTTGGCTCTCATAGTGAAAATACCCTCATACACTCAAATGTTCAGATCTGTCTTCCCTCTAGTCTATTTCACAACATATTTACTATTTCTGTTTTGTTAAAGACTTATTATTTATAATATTCAACATAGGATAGACATATGCTTACATTATGATATGGTTACCATAACCAAATTAAAGAGTATATTCCTCATTTTAGATTGTATTGTGTGTGTGTGTGCACATGCGTATGCGTGTGTGTGGTGAGAATACTTCTTAAGAAATTGTCAAATGTATAGATTATTATTATTATTATTATTATTATAACTATTATTGATCACCATGCTGTTATTATGTCTTTTGAATATCTTTACCAGCTTCCATCTTCTGGGAATGACCTTTCTAATCTGTTTTTCAGGGTTTGACTTTTAATGAGTCCACAAATAAATAAGATCATGCTGTGTTTGCCTTCTTGTATCTGGCTTGTTTTATTTTTGCACAATGTCCATAGATAGGTTCATCTGTATTTTCATTAGTGTGGATGAAACCTTTCTTTATTAAGTTTTTTTCTTTATTAAGGTTTTTATTTATTTTAAATAAATCCTTTATTAAGCCTGACTGATAATTTTTTCATGTTGTCACATTTTCTTTTTCTATCCATCCTCAGATGCATGCATGCTTGGGTTGTTTTCCTACCTTGGCAATGAATGTAGAAATTCAGAAATCTCTTTGAGATGTTGATTTCCTCTCATTTTATATACAAAGCAGAGCAATTATTTAATCATATAGTAGCTTTACCTTTAAATTTTGATTTCCTTGCTACTTTCCAAAGTGAATGTAATAATTTTCATTCTCACAGAATTGCATAAGGATTTCATATTCTCCACCTCACCAATGTTTGCTGTTATTTTACTTTTTAATAAAAATATATTCCAATAGGATGCTGTAAGGCAGGATCCTCAGAGCCCAATAGCTGCCATTTTCATGAGGTCAGATCCGACTACTTGTGAGAGAGTTCATAGTGATTGGCCCTGTGGGCCTTGTCCTTCTCTCATGGAAAGAGGGGATAAGAAGGGTCATGTGACCCTCATCTGAGAATTCAGACACTTTTTCCAGCCATTTGTGATCATTTATACCCTAAGTGATCTTTGGATATCAAGGACGTACTAGAATGCATAGGCATGCAGACATCTATTGAGAAGGACTCCATCTACACAGACTTTTTGGGGGCAAATCTCCAGTCAGGATGCTTCAGAGTTACCCACCCTTCTGCTCCTAACATGCATCGTTACTCTGGAAGGAAACCTATGAACTCTCCGTTTTCCCTGCTGAACTTTGGTGGAATCAATCTTTGGTTTGCTGTTGAGACCTTATGAGGAGAGGGTGGGAGTAGCTCAGTGCTCCCCTGACTCACGGATGACAATATTGTGAAGCAGACCTAAGATACAGCTCTCTCATTATGTCACAGATTTCCATGTCATGACGTTGAACAAATTTCAGCTCATTTTACATGTCTCTTAGCTATATCTCAGTTGTTTTGATGAGTTATTAAGATGTATTGCTTTCTAATTGGATTATTCATTGTTTTATGCTAAGTTGTTTGAGATTTTAAAATATGTTTTTGATATTAACCTCTTATCAAATATGCTTTGCAAATTTTTTGTCCTATTTTACACATATGTTAAGTTTCATTTTGCTGATTTTTCTCTTTTTTTATGATGGACATTTAACACAATCATTAGGTCAGCTTCTGAAAACGTCGTTTTAGAGTATAATACAAAGTGAATAATGTAGCAGCATTAACTGGACTTAGGCCTCTGGTAAAGGGGTCTAAGCCTGCTTAGCATACATAAGAAAAAACAGGCATGATTATTACAGATAAGGTAGATTAGTCTTAAAATATTCTACCCGTCAAAATGAAGAAGTGTCGTAATTTACAAATTAAGGGTGTGGATCAGGCAAAGGTCTCATCTTTCCACTTATTCCATACTAATTTGTATCCCTTATTATCCATATTCTTTGGCTTGACAAAGCAACTAGTTGGCAGACTGAGCAAAGATAGGCCATCTTTAGCATATTCAAAGACAATGGAATGAGACAATTTTAATAGATTATTTTCTGATTTTATATTTTTATTGGCTAGTTGAATGTTTACTAGGTTCCCCTGCAGGTTATGAATTGAAAAGATAGATAAATATTGCAACTTAGTCAAGATAAACTTGACATTAAATCCACATTTTCTAGTTGAGGGAGTGGTGAGGTTATGATATTGAAGTGATTTGTACTTTAGAAATATGCTCTTGACATAAGAGAAGATTACAAGTGTTTGAACATGAAGAAATGCTGAGGTCTGGTGTCAGAGAAAATGATTCATGTTTTAAAGCCAAGAGTGGTGTGACTGACCAGGGTAAAGGGTAAGTTATATGGGTGTATACAATATCTTCCGGAAGCCAGAGTCAGTCAGCTTCCTCAGTGCCTTTGGAGAACACAGTACATCAGGCATTACCAAGATTAACACTAGCTCAGCACTGTAAAGTGTATCATGCTATTTGTTAACACTACACACCCACGTTTAGACTCTCACAGTTCTACACAACATCCATCACGCTTGCCTATACATCTGCCTAAACTATCATTTCATGGAAAATATAATATTTATTGTTTTCCTTCTAGTTTATTTCCTGACTCAATTTATAATTATCTTTTTTATGGTAATGTACATCTTTAACCCCAGCCCTCTAGATGCAGAGACATTCAGTTATCCACAAGTTTGTCTCTGTGCCTGGTCTCCATAACAGGTTGCAGGGGAGACAGAAAGGGCTGCATAGAGAGACTTTGTCTTAATCCTCTGACCAAATGAGAAAAGAAATGTTTTAACTGTTTGTTAAAACACTTTAATGAAATACTTTTTTATAATTTACTTTTTATTTCTTCAAGTTACATCTCAATCACAATCCCCTCCCTACTCCCCCCTCCAGTCCCACCCTCCCACCATCTTCCCCCTCAACCCCCCATTCTCTACCCTTTTTTTTTTTAGTTTAATGTATATCTTCCCCCCCAACAGCTCCCCCTTTCAGTCCAACAAATGGTTCTTTCTCTTATAACTATAAATACAATACAAAACAACAGAAATAACTAGGCCATAATTATGAGAGTTATATGGCTTAGCATATATTCCCAATGTCCAGTCCATATGTATTTGG
This sequence comes from Lophiomys imhausi, assembly GCA_907164525.1. Classification (NCBI taxonomy): domain Eukaryota; kingdom Metazoa; phylum Chordata; class Mammalia; order Rodentia; family Muridae; genus Lophiomys; species Lophiomys imhausi. Next base: position 2,496,815 of record CAJQZJ010033927.1, read on the forward strand.
GACATGACTTTAACATTCTACTATCTAACCATCTCCATGAGTTTAAAGTTCTATATCTAACTCAGCTTTCATACTAACTTGCCTCACAATTTTAAAAACATCTTCTTAGATCCAGAACACCCTCTTGATTTCTAAACAACTCAAAATTTAACTTTGAGACTCTAGCTATCTATTCTTCAATCACCTCAAAGAGCTGAGAGGGATAAATGTATATGATTATATAGGAAGTGCAGGGCCCGCAGCTTCCAAAACTAAGAAATGACATACTAGTGGCTGCCTGGACAGTTCCTATTTTCTCTCCATACATTACAGCATCAATCTTCAGCCATTTGGCCCCATTTCTCTGACAGACATTGATTGTAGAACAGGAATTATGAAGGACTTACCTACCCTGTCTTGGCAGAGCTAGGCTGTCGATTTACCTGCTTCCAAGTTTTGTCTTTTTTGGACAGCATTCTGTCTACAGTTGAAGCAAGGGGCTTTTCCTACCAAGATATAGGCTTGCCACTAATTCAACCATCTTCCACTGGAGATTCTTCGATGCTCATCTTCTACTTGGAGTAGAATTGGGGGTGCTGTCAGGTACTGATGTGTCTCGATATCAAAAAAAATCTTAAGTTAAGAAAACATCTTTAAATGCCATATTCTGCAGATCTCTTGAGGTTTTTGAAGACACCCTATTTATCTTTTATATTTAGATAGGCAAATGTTGCTTGTCTCTTAGCAACTTGATTTCTGAGTAGCTTAGAAAATGACTGTGATAGACTGTCATAGTAACTAACAAAATGACACGCTTGCATGACTATTAGTTTGTGTTTCTTAATTATCCTAAACAGTTTATGATGGTTGGTAGCAAAAGGCCAAAACTTCACATTTCATTTTTAAGCATTACTAGGTACAATACCTTTAAGAAGTGTTACCCTTAATTTTGTATCAATATACAAAGATCAATACCAATGTGGCCAAATATAATCTTAATTTTGTATCATTATACAAAGATCAATACCTATGTATCCCAATACAATCTTAATTTTTCATCAATATACAAGGGTAAATACCATTGTGGCCAAATATAATCTTAATTGTGTATCAATATACAAAGATCAATACCGATGTAGTCCAATACAATCTTAATTTTGCATTAATATACAATGATCAATACCAATTTAGCCAAATATAATATTAATTTTGTATCAATATACAAAGGTATAAGGGCATATTCAATAATCTGTCCTTTTTTCTTTATCTTTCCTATATTATGTCTATGTCCCATTTTTTCTGAAGTCTGTTCACTCCTACATAAGAGAGAAAGAAGGATACAGAAAAGAAAAAGAGAGAAGTCCCTGGGTCTAACCTCCAAAACCCATTTAACAAGACCATTTAACAGCTTGTAGTCTCTTCCCCTAAACAACAAAATTTTCTATACCTTTTAAAATTAATTAATTAATTTCTTCAGGTTATATCTCCATCAAAGTGTCCTCTTTCCACCCCTCCCAGTCCCTCCCTCCCATCCTCTACCCCCTATCCCTTCCATCCCACTCCTCTGGAGTGGAGTGTCCCTACATATCAGCAGTCATATGAGGGCCAAGAGCTTCCTCGGCCTACAAGGCAGCACCACTAGGGCAAAGTGTCTCACTGACAGGAAAAGAAAATTCTATGTTCATGTTCCCTTTGGTGCATTCGTTGTAGTATAGTTATCCTGTAATATATGGCTAAAATCTGACTATAAGTGAATAGATGTCATGTTCATCCTTTATCTTTATGCAGAGAAATCATGAGTTACTGTCTATTGGGTGATACTTATCCACAAGTTTCTCATATTTCTGTATGAAATGTGAATGAAGTACTGATTGTCCTCTGTTTTGGACCAAATTTCAAATGTGTTTGGACAGTGAAGGGCCTTAGGAAGCCCAGAGTGTTTTCCTCCAGGGCAAATTACAAGTAAACTCTAAGGCTTAGGAGGTCCAGATGATGTCTGCTATTCATCAAAGAACAAAGCAGGCAGCCTGACTCTCTCTTGTAAAACAAAAACAAAAACACTCTTTCTGTCTTCCTGTCCATCTATCCATGTCTATTTATTTATTTGTGTATCCAAAATCTTCTATGTGTTTACCAACTTTTGTTTGTTTGTTGTGATAAGGTCTCTGCAATCCAGGCTAAGTTTAAAATTACTATAGTTGTCTTGTCTACTAAGTCCTGGAACACGGATGCGTGTTGCCCATTGTTTTATGCACTGTGCATAGTTTACCCTTGTTTATTCAAATATTGATTTCTCTATCCCATTATCTCTTTTCAATCTGGACATGGCTCTGTTATGCTTGTTTTAGGATTCCTTGTTTCAAGTTTATATAAACATGTTTACCATTGGTTCTCTACTTTGGCAATAAAAATGTGCTATCCAGTAGCTGCATTAGAAAGAATACAGTGGGACTTCCATTGTCAGCAAGGGGAGGAGAAACAAAAGAGGAAGGGGATTTGGGCCACAAAGAGGAGGAAGGAGAGATATGAGAAGGGTCTGATTCTAGAAAACCCAATAAATGCAAGTATTGGGTATTATGACTAGAAAGAATATAGATTAGTCATGAGACATTAGATTAGAATTCATACTCAGCTCTGAGCTCAGTCTTTTAAATAAATCATAAGTCTCTAGGTGTGATTATGTAGGGAACTGGTTGGTTGAAGAGTAATTGCCAGTGTACTAATTTTATGAATCAATATTAGTAATTAATAATCATTAATTCAACAGGTTGTGTGCCACCAAACCTGGCTAGGTTTAACATTGTATAAGAGGTTAAGATTAGAAGACTTGAACTACGTTCTTACCATTGGTCGTCCATGTGCATGCTTCAAGTTAGTGGATCATTACACCATATTTTGTTAGAATGTTAACATTGTTCTTTTGAGTTGTTGATTAATTTAAAAAATACTGTTCAACATATTTTAGCTTGAGACTGTGACAGATTTTTCAACAACTTATGAATTCAACCTCAATATACGTCTACCATTGTGCACTGTGTATTCATGTGAAGCAGTATTCTCAGCATTGATGAATATAAAATCAAAACATTGATCAACTCTAAATAACATTGCTCTACATCCTGTAGTATCAAATATTCACTCAAGATTTAATTCTTTGTGTAAAAGTAAGTCAGCATACCTAACTAACCAGAGGAAAAATTGCTTTCATCTTTAATGAATGATAAAATTATAAGTTTACCAAAGAGTTTCTTTCTCTCTTTCTTTCGTTCTTTCTTTCTTTCTTTCTTTCTTTCTTTCTTTCTTTCTTTCTTTCTTTCTTTCTTTCCCTTTCTCTCTCTAATTTTTTACAATTGATTGAAGAATATCTCAAGTTTTATAAGCTTAGGATTGCAATATATTTTTCTTAATGTAACTCAAATTTGCAGCTGCTGATCTGGAGCACTGTGCCTCCGCATGGACAAGGTAAGATGAGTCAAATATGGTGACATTCATTTTGTTTACTAGACCTTAGTTAAAACCTATTCTTTAACACAGAGAGGTCCAGACTATTCCCTATCACTCTTGAGACTGTGGTCTGTACCAGCTAACATCTTATCCTTCACATGCCATGACATCACAGTTCATTTAACTTCCCATTGTCTGTCTTGAGTTGTGTTTTAAAGTGACTATATGCAAATGGTATCAGTGTGTGCACAGTGTTATACAATGATCTTGACAACCTAGTTTTGGAATCTATGAACATTTTAAAAGAAATCATGTACCTTTACCCTATATCACCCTTTCTTCATTACCCTGACCTTAATATAATTATATATTTGTATATTTTCCAGTTGTAAATACTATAAAATTCGAGTAATGCTCCGTAATATTTTGTACAAGTTACAACAGTTACTAATAAGATATTCTTTTATAATGGTGATGATCATGTACAAGTTTATTATGGGCATATCCTTTAGTTCCTCTTGGGACTATATGAAGAGGACTTACCTGCAGTTTGGGAACTGTAAGGAACCCTCCTGTAGTTTTCCAAAGCAGCTGCATAGCTTTGCATTCCTGCACTATGAAATACAAACTATACCAAACACTGCTAACGTCAAGAACTTGAGACTATCAGTATACAAAGATCTATTCAATTGTGGTTAAATATACTCTTAATTGTGTATCAATACACAAAGGTCAATGCCTATGTAGCCCAATACAATCTTAATATTACGTCCATATACAAGGGTCAATACCATTGTGGCCAACTATAATCTTAATTTTGTATCAATATACAAAGATCAATACCGATGTAATCCAATACAATCTTATTTTTGCACAATAAACAATGGTCAATACCACTTTAGCCAAATAAACTACTAATTTTGTATCAATATACAAAGGTATAAGGGCATATTCAATAATCTGCCCCTTCTTCTTGGACCTTCCTGTGCTATGTCTATATCTCATTTTTCTCAAGCCTATGCAGTCCTACATAGGAGAGGAAGAAGGATACAGAAAAGGAAAAGTAGGAAGTCCCTGGGGCTAACTTCCAAAACCCATTAAACAGGACCATTTATCAGCTTGTAATCTCTTCCCCTAAATATCGGAGTTTTCAGTTATCCTTCAAATAACCAAATACAAAATTAAAGGTAATGCTTCCTAATGGTATCATAACTAGAGATACTTAAAAATAAAATGTGAAGCTCTGGCCTCTTGATACCAACCGTCTAAAACGGTCTAGGATAGTTAAGTAAAACAAACTCCTAGTCATGCAAACATGTCACTTTGTTAGCTACTGTGACAGTCTATCACAGATATTCTCTAAACTACCCAGTAATCAAGTTGCTAAGAGACAAGCAACATTTGCTTATCTAAATACAAGAGATGGATAGGGCATCTTCAAAAACCCCAAGAGATCTGCAGAATATGGCATTCAAAGATGTTATCTTAAATTAAGATTTTCTTTTTTTTTTGATATCGAGACATATCAGCGCCTGACAGCACCCCCTATTCTACTCCAAGTAGAAGATAAGCATCGAAAAACCTCCACTGTAAGATGGTTGAATTAGTGGCAAGCCTTTCTCTTGGCATGAAAAAACCCCTTGCACCAACTGCAGACAGACTGCTGTCCAAAAAGGACAAAACTTGGTAGCAGGGAAGTCGACAGCCTAACTTTGCCAAGACAGGGTAGGTAAGTCCTTCATAATCCCTGCTCTACAACAAATGTCTGTCAGAGAAACAGGACCCAAAGGCTGAAGATTGATGCTGGAATGTATGGAGAGAAAATGGGAACTGTCCAGGCAGTCATTGGTATGTTCTTTCTTAGTTTTGGAAGCTGCAGGCCCTGCACTTCCTATATAAGAAAATATATTTATCCCTCTCAGGTCTCTGAGGTGGTTGAAGAATAGACAGCTAGAGTCTCATAGTTAAATTTTGAACTGTTTAGGAATCAAGAGGGTGTTATAGATCTAAGAAGATACTCTTAAAAGTGTGTTGCAAGTTAGTATGAATGTTGAGTCAGATATAGACCTTTAAACTCAAAGAGATGGTTAGATAGTAGAATGTTAAAGTCAGGGGCCAAATGTGTATAAACTGGACATTGGGAAGGTATACTGGGCCATTTAACTCTCACAAATGTGGCATATTTATATCTGTTGTTTTGTATAATACTTACTGCTATAAGAGAAGGAACCAAATGTTGGACTAAAAGGGGAAACTTCTGGGGGGGAGAGGGTGGTAGGGCGGGATAGGAAGGGGGAATAGGGAGGGGTTTGTTACTGAGATGTAACTTGAAGAAAAAAAATAAAGTATTTAAAAAAAAAAGAACTTGAGACTAGATAGGCCTGGGATCTAGGAAAATATCAAATACTTCTTACTATAGTGCAAAAGTAACATAGTCATAAAATGACTCCTAAAGGCAGTCTGCTACACTCATAAATCAATTCTTGCTTAGCCATCATCAGAGAAACTTCTACCTGTAGTATATTGAAGCTAATACAGAGACCCACAGCTAGACAATATGTAGAAATTGAGTCTCACTGCAGATAGAGATATTTCCATCAAATCCTTCCCCTCAGGACTCAGGGAACTGAGGAAGAACAGAACAGATAAAATTTCTATGCACTCTTGCCAGCCCTTGTAAATGTCTTATGTTTTCCATTGTTAAATTAGTTGTGGGTCTAAATTGTATTTTTACAGATATATTTTTATTTTGTTAATATCTAATGGTGTTGAGCATCCATTCATGTTATTTTTTAACAAAACATTTCATTATTTATGTTTCATGTGTATGAGTGCTTTGTTTGTATTTTTATAAGTGTAGTGTGTGCATGCCTGGTGCCCAGAAAAAGACATTAGATCCTCTGAAACTAGAGTTACAGAAAGCTGTAAACTGTCATGTGGGTGCTGGGAACTGAACTCCCATCTTCTTCTATAATGAATACTCTTAACCACTGAACTATCTCTTCAGGGCATATTCACATTCTCTTTCTTTCTTTTTTTTTTGAAAATAAATTTTTTCATACATTATATTCTGATTACTGTTTTTCTATCACCCATTCATTCCAATTTGTCCCTACCTCACATTCCATTCTGATATACACACTGTGGTTCTCTTGCTATAAAACAGACATATAAGGAATAATTATAAAACGAAATGAAATACAGTAAGATAAATTTTTAAAAATGGAATAGGAGAAAACAGCTCAGCAAGAAAAAGAGCCAAGGTGGGGGGGGGAACACAAGAAAAAGATACAGATGCAGAAGCACACACGTTCACATTACACAAGACTCTCATATGACTCTCAAAATGGACACATAATATATAAACAATGGACTTGGAGAGTAAAAAAGAAGAAAAGAACAGAAAAGAACTTTGCCTTGACATCCCAAGACGAAGTATCTCCAAAGTTCCTTTGTGTTGACTAATGGGGTGGTGTTAAGCATTCTAAATATTAATTGGTCCTGTTTGCTGTCTGTGATTGGTTAAATAAATGCTGAGGCCTGGAGATTGGGCAAAAACAGAGATAGGTGGGACTATGACTTTTACTGAGAGATAGAGAGCATCTTCCGAAGAGGAAGCTTGGTGGAGGAGAAGCCAGGAGTAAACAAGGAGGACACACCATGGGGTAGATTAAAGAAGATTCTTCCATGTGGCCTGGAACATCAGCTTAGTGTGGAGAATAATAGGCCAAAGGGACTTATGTATATATGGGGTCATATTTGAGTGATAGAATTATAAGCTAGCTTAAATGGGCTAGGATTGCACAACCCAGGCCTAGGCTTTTTAAGATCCACCTGGTGTCTGTGTGTATTCATTTATAGTGGCGGGTTAAGGATTTACACTGCCAATCAAACAAAGATAAATATAAATACTGGTTAAACAATTTAATTAGCTATTTTTTTTTCTACAGTTGACCATCTACTGCTGGGCATGGGGTTTGGGCTTTAGAGTGGTATAGGGGCATGTGTTCAGGTCTTTCAGCTCTAGGGTTCCATCTGGAGCAGACCTATGCAGGTGGTATACATGCTAATACAATTTTTGAGTTCCTTTGTGTGCCAGCCCTGTTGTGTCTTGAAAGCCTTGATTCTTTGGTGCCCTCTATCTCCTCTGCCTCTTACATTCTTTCCAACTCCTGTTCCTTAGAGTATTTTGAGCCATGAGGTAAAGGATTTGATGGAAACACCTCTTTGGGGGAATGAGCATTCCAAGGTTCTGTACACTCTGCATGTTGTCTAGATGTGAGTCTCTGCATTTATTTCAGTATCCTACAGGTAGAAGTTTCCCTGATGATAGCTAAAAAGGCCTGATCTATGAGTATAACAGAATGTCTTTGGGAGTCATTTTATAACAATGTTACTTTTGCAGAGTAGTAAGTAGTATTTGATAGTTTCCAAGGACTCACGCCTATCTGGTCTCAGATTCCTGACCACCAGAGCAGTATTTGGTATGGGTTGAATTTCGTGATGTGGGCCTTAAATCTAATCAGATATTGGTTGGTTACTCTGACATGTTTTGTACCACTATGTACCAGAGAATTTTGTAGGAAGGTTACTCTTTTAGATTAAGATGTTTGTAGCTGGATTAGTGTTTGCCTTTCTTCTTAAGGAGTTTGAAAAGTACCTTCCAGTACCATTAACTCTAATCAGTAGGGGTGAAAGCCCTAGATAGGTCCAAGTTCAACTTCTCAATGTTGATGTATAGGTGTTGTATTCTTCACGTTATTGTTCAATTAGTGAAGAGCCACCAATATCCTAGGCAAAAGTCTAGGTTGTTTTGTGGTTCCCATGGTCCCCTTTGTCCAATAACTTAATTAGGCATAACCCATTCTCAGTATTGAAAGCTTAACTGGGTGATGAAACATGCCTAAATAGGGCTCTGTCTTTCCTGGTTTTTGATAATTTCATTTATATTACCTTCATATTAATATATATAATAATGTGTATGTATTATTGGAAGCATCTACTGCATTATATTTCCTCAAAGCCTGTCAAATGACTCTTAATCTTAGCTGTCCCTCTCCATATTCCATCTATTGGCCCCCAGATGACTCCCTCTTTCCCTTTAATCCTCCCCTTCTACCACTGACCATCCATAGCTACTTATTCTCTTTCCTCTTCCAAAGGGGACCCATCAATCTACTTAAACTCTTACTCTCTAACCTCTGTCATTATATGAATTGAATCACACCTATTTTGTCTATTTAAAATTTTTGAACTTGCTTATGCATTTTAAAAACATGTTTTTGATTTATACAATGAGACCAAGTGGATATTTTAGAGAATTGCATTGCATTGATAGAGCAATTCATAAGCACTGCTATCATACCAAGTATGTAGGATTCCAATTTATTAACTAGGTGTGACTGCCCACTTATTTAGTTCTTTTTATTTTTTCAAAAGTGTTTTCAATTTTATATGAATAATTTAGTTAAACATAATGATGTTTCACCATGACATTTCTGTGCATTAATTATATTCACCCAGTTATCCCTTGATGACCTACTCCTACTCATCACATTCCTCTTCCCAAATAATGCCATTTTTATTTTCTCCTTTCATGATGAGAGAGAGAGAGAGACCCAATGAGTTCCATTAAGGTTGTTTGTAGGAGCACAGGGGTGTTTGCTTAAAGGATCATGTGCTTCCTATCAGTTGTTTACCATTGCAAGAGTTGTCTTTGCCTCTCCCATTGACCATTCTCTGCTTCTAAATCCTGGGAGGGAGCATGAGTCCCTCCCTTTTCTGAGGCAGGATGTTGACAGACTCATTGTCACCACATCTTATATGGGTAATCACAGGTGCTGTGAATTCAAGAGTGCAACAGCATCATGTCAGGTCCAGAACACATAGAATATACATTACTCTATAGATTTAATGTTGAGTTGTATGCTGAGAATTGTAATGAATATACACATATGCCATATATATATAGATGAATAATAATAATTTGAAGATATCTAGATCAAAGAACCTAAAGAACTCCTGAGGAATCTACATGTGTTTGCCATGGGAATATACACTCAAACACATATTCAGATATTCTATGGGAACTTGGTAGTTCTCATACATTCCCATAGTATACACATGCAGATTCCTCAGGAGGTCTTTGGGTTCTTTGATCTAGCTCTGTTCAAATGAGTCCATTGAGACAGAGTTACTCATGGAACTTGAACCTTGCAGTCGTTCCCAGCCAGGTTGAGTTGCAAGTAGTTCCCAAATGCCAATAGCATGGAATTTGAGAAATACTAATGAGAAATAAAAGTACTAAATCTCACAGAAACCCACAAAAATAGACAGACTATCACTTCTTCCTTCCAGATAAGGAACTGGAAAAAATGCTGAGTATTAATTTTTAGTAAGCGTAGAGCCCAAATTTGGGTGGAAGGGGAGAGCTCTGGTTCTGTGCTGTTAGGCCCTAAGCTGAGTTGTCTTTGTGGATTGCTTGTATGAGCATGTGACCAGCTGTCTGTACCACTGCATTCTTCACCACCAAGGCAAAGTACTTAGAAGGACAAAGACATTTTTTCAGTCATATATGGAACAGGACTCAGTAACTTTCAACTGTTCTCCAGTGCTGAGAGCAATAGTTAGCACTCACTTAAGAACCTTTATTTTATGGTGTATTAATTTATCTAAAATCATATTTTCTTATGCACAGGCTTTGATGATGGTAGAATATTCACATAAGTTGAGACTATTTTTCTTTAATTTAATTTTGCAGCATAAGAAAAATTAAAGATGTAGATATAACAACTCTTTCTGCTTTACCCAGGCTTTACAGAAGCCTGTTTTAGTCATAGAGAGGCAACTGAAAACAACTAAGGAGACACCATTTAGACTGAGTTACCACAAGCACACTCAGCCAGTATAGAACTACTCTCTGGAGGAAAATTTGCTATTGTACCTGAACGTAGGAATTTTAAAAGGTACACTGTGCATCCATACAGATTAATGCAAAGTAATGTTTGCCGTGCACTTAATCACTCTCACCAGATGGCAGTTTGAGGTGTGCCTTTTGTTTTAATACTCTTAGAATATTTTATTGTCCTATACAATTCTGAGGGTTTCATGCTAAACTTTTGGTGTTAGAGATAAAAACTAATGTACTGGATGTTTTGAGTCCCACTGCTTAAGTACTGTAGAATAGATATCACTCTATTGTATTTTGTAAATATTTTAAAGGGTTCTGTGGGATAAACACAGTTGTGATTATCTGTCTCCTCACCCACCTCCCTCTCTTCTTTCTTCTTTTATCTTTCTTTTCCATGAGGCATTGATAGAACTGCTCATTGCTGAGAATTAGATTGACTATGTTGGATGTGCTAGTAGATTTTCTCAGTTTAAAAATATGAGATATTTGCCTCAATCTCTTTTGTCAGGGAAGAATTGCTAGGCTTTAAAAGAAAAAAAAATGAAGTTAATGAGGAATTTTCCTGCAATTTGAATTCTAGCTTTGTAGCTTTATAAGCATATTTAATAATTTCTCTGGAAAATATTGGGATAGAGAGAAAAAAAGTGTGTTTGAGGAAATCTGTATGTGAAATTTGCATAAGAAACTTTAATTAAAATAGAAACCACAGGTGCCTTTCAGTGATTTTTACATTCCTAACTTAAATGCTGGTTTCCTACTTATATACAAACACATGGACGCTATGAAAGTATTATGTCTTTCCTTTACCAAGTAGCAAAACATAAAAAGCACTGATTATGAGATGTCCAGTTGGAATAGATAACACATTTTATAATATTCAGGGATAAAAATAATGATGAAATTGGGTGAAACTGAGAGAAAACCATTTCACTATAGAAGCTGTTTCCTGACCTGTCATACCAGATGCTTCAAAGTGTAATCCATCAATTTCTCCATGTTAAATTTCCAAAACTTCTTTTTCTCCTTCAACTTCACATTTTTTTTCAATAAGCAATCAAAGCCAGTGAATTCTATATTCTTAATCATCTGAAATCTTCATTTTCCTTCTCTGACCATTATCTTTCTTTGTTAATCTCTCCTCTCCCTCCCTTTCAGGCGTGCTCTTGCTAGCTCTCTCATACACTATTGTTATATGTTGAAAAATTCATACAAAATTATTGCTACTTTCTGGCTTTATTGTCATCCATACTTTTCTTCTACCTTACGGCTCAAATAGAATAGTTTAGCATAGTAAATAAAGCCTTTACAATTCAGCCTAGGTCTTTCTCCATTACAGCATGGATCAACTTCCCCTCTCCATACATCCTGCTGCAAGCAGTCCAAATTATTTTCGCTTCATAGTTGTACCAGGTTTCCCTCTCTTCCCATCTTTCTTCTTTTTCCTTCAGTTTTGCCTTTCTCTCTCCCTCTTCTTGTTCCTCGTCTCCATGAAAGAAAATAGTATCTTCTCTAGATTCTTCCCTGGCTCCACTCACACTTAAAAACTATGTACTTAGTGTTTGCTGAAGTAGTTCAAAATTTACCCCCCTAAAGCAATATTTCCAAAATATTATGATTCCCAAAGTTATGGAACTCAATTCTAAATTACCATATCCTTATAATATGGTAATATATCAGTTTTGAAGCTTTTATAACTTTTTGTTGTTGTTGTTGTTGGTTTCTTCCTCTGTCTTAAATGGCTTTGAACTTATTCAGAATAAGGATTAGTTTTGCAAATTTTATGACCTTCATTCTAATTTTGTATGTATAACATATTCAGGGGACAGTAAACATGCAAAAACCATGGTGCATTTTATTTGATGATCAGGATAAAAGAAACTTGATCATAAGTTTACAAGTAAAGAGTTTGTGTTAGGTTTTTCCAAAGAAATAGAACATAATCTGTTCAGAACTAAGGATGCTGATTACCCTTTTAATCCTACATAGTCATCTCTATAATTAATCACGTAATCATAATAAATATTCATAAATGGCTTCTTCCATGAATGTAGTTCCACGGAACTACATTCTGTTTCACTTTTGAAATCCCACTGCACAATCATGCATGCTCACTTGATGGAATGAAACAGGCTTTCAGTTCTAAAAGATTCTATGTACTGTTTAGTAAATTTTACTATAGACTGGAAAGGCTTGTCTTAAATTTTTACTGACCATAATTACAAGGTGTGGTAAGACTGAGGCAGGCAAGCAGAAGTAGCATCTTAACAACTTGAGACTCCCCTTGGTTTGAGTTGTAGATATCTTCTAATAATGCATGTGGTAGCCAGAAACTTTTACCTGCATGTACTATGCACAAGTCCCTCTTGCAAACAGAGTGCTTAGCATACTGTTAGCAACCCAGGACCCCAACTTGAATGGAGATGCATCAATAACTACTTTGAACAGTAGAAATAAGTTGCCCTTCCTAACTCTCCTTTTACCATGCCCAGTTCTGTTCAAATATATCTAAAACACATTTGAGAACTATGCATAATGGGTCAGTCTAGCCTGAACAGGTTTGGGGAACATTCACAATAAATAAGGAAAACTGTCTTTAAAGTGAGCGTGTAAAGAAAAAAAAAAACCCTATTTACCACCGTATGCCTGTGCATAATTAGGCATGCTTATGATTTAAATCGTGTGCATTATTGGAAGTGGCATGCACAATAGAGAAAAGATTGCATAACCTGAAACCTGTGAATCAAAATGGAAGCCACTCAAATTTTACCTTTAGTAACCAAACTCCTCTTTCTCTTTAACATCATGAAATGGAGCTCAAAATAACAATGAAGGCTCTGAGTATGCTCACTCATGTGGTACACTGTCAATCTCGACAGTGTATTTTAAAATAAAATTTAAATAAAGTTCTGTTGCTATTTCTCAATATGTGTAAGACTGCTACTGGTAGTTGAGGTCTGACCTAGATGTTGCCAGATTCTTGGTTTCTTATTTGAAAAATTGAAATGAAACACATAGCTACTTACAAAAGAGACAAGATAATATTTGGAGCAAAGCTATATATAGTATAGATTCTATGAGGATACACTGTTAAGACTGACAGTAGGTCATGAGAGAAAGAGAAAGGCAGACAGAGACAGACAGGCAGAGAGAGAGAGAGAGAGAGAGAGAGAGAGAGAGAAAACAGTCCCAGGCTGCAGATTTCCTTTTATGAAGTCTAAAGGGAAGAGGAGTAGTTAAAAACGGGCATAGTTTTAAAAATATCTTCTTAGATCCAGAACACCCTCTTGATTCCTAAACAACTCAAAATTTAACTATGAGACTCTAGCTATCTATTCTTCAACCACCTCAGAGACCTGAGAGGGATAAATATATCTGATTATATAGGAAGTGCAGGGCCTGCAGCTTCCAAAACTAAAAAATGACATACCAGTGGCTGCCTGGACAGTTCCCATTTTCTCTCCATACATTACAGCATCAATCTTCAGCCATTTGGCCCCATTTCTCTGACAGACATTGGTTGTAGAGCAGGAATTATGAAGGACTTACCTACCCTGTCTTGGCAGAGCTAGGCTGTCGACTTACCTGCTTCCAAGTTTTGTCCTTTTTGGACAGAAGTCTGTCTACAGTTGAAGCAAGTGGTTTTTCTTGCCAAGAGAATGGCTTACCACCAATTTAATCATCTCCCACTGGAGATTCTTCGATGCTCATCTTCTACTTGGAGTAATATAGGGGGTGCTGTCAGGAGCTGACATGTCTCGATATCAAAAAATCTTAAGTTAAGAAAACATCTTTGAATGCCATATTCTGCAGATCTCTTGAGGTTTTTGAAGATGCCCTATCTATCTCTTATATTTAGATAAGCAAATATTGCTTGTCTCTTAGCAACTTGATTACTGAGTAGCTTAGAAAATAACTGTGATAGACTGTCATAGTAACTAACAAAATGACATGTTTTCATGACTATTAGTTTCCGTTTGTTAATTATCCTAAACAGTTTATGTCGGTTGGTAGCGAGAGGTCAAAACTTGACATTTCATTTTTAAGTATTACTACAAACAATACCTTTAGGAAGCGTTACCCTTAATTTTGTATCAATATACAAAGATCAATACCAATGTGGCCAAATATAATCTTAATTTTGTATCAATATACAAAGATCAGTACCGATGTAGCCCAATACAATCTTAATTTTACATTAATATACTAGGGTCAATACCATTGTGGCTAAATATAATCTTAGTTTTGTATCAATATACAAAGATCAGTACTGATGTAGCCCTATACCATCTTAAATTTGCATTAATATACAATGATCAATACCAATTTAGCCAAATATAATATTAATTTTGTATAAGTATACAAAGGTATAAAGCTATATTCAATAATCTGTCCTTTTTTCTTGATCTTTCCTACACTATGTCTATGTCCCATTTTTCTCAAGTCTGTTCACTCCTATATAGGAGAGAAAGGAGGATACAGAAAAGCAAAAGAGAGAAGTCCCTGGGTCTAACCTCCAAAACCCATTTATGAGCAAGTTAGTATGAAAGCTGAGTTATATATAGAACTTTAAACTCATGGAGATGGTTAGATAGTAGAATGTTAAAGTCAGGTGCCAAATACATATGGACTGGACATTGGGAATGTATGCTAAGCCATATAACTCTTATAATCGTGGCCTATTTATTTCTGTTGTTTTGTATTGTATTTATAGTTATAAGAAAAAGAACCATTATTTGGACTGAAAGGGAGAGCTGTTGGGGGGAAAAATAAATACCTTAAACTAAATAGTTTGTGTGGTCATAAAAGAAGAAGGGAAGAGAATGGTGGGGCTGAGGGGGAGGATGGTGGAAGGGTGGGACTGGAGGGGGGAGTAGGGAGGGGATTGTGATTGAGATGTAACTTGAAGAAATAAAAAATAAATTATTAAAAAAAAAAAAGAAATCAAAAAAAAAAAAAATAAAAAAATAAAAATAAAAACGGGCATAGTTTGTGTGGTCCTCATTTTGATTGCTAGTTTAGGTTATGTCATCCTTTCCTTACTGCATGTTTTTCTTCCCACAATACACTGGGTTTCATTTTTATGCTCATCCAGTTTTACACAGGTATAAGAAGGTAAATAGATTCTCATGAAAAGTTTAATAGAGAACACAATTTTGCCTTAACACACATGCACCCAAAACCAGGTTAGGTCTAATAATCCTCATTCTATTCTTCATACCAGGTACTTGGGAAACACTTGAATATACACTATCCAAATGTGATTGTTATCTGGGTGGGGTACTTAAGATAAGAGTATGTGTAGCCCAATGTAGAGCAGAGAGCTGAGGCGTTTCTGAGGCAAATTTTTTAGAGAGAAGTATGTGTCTATATTATGTACAGTTGAAGGAAGTAGGCTTCCAAATGCATTATTACAAGAGGTTTATGCATAAACTCCCAAATCAAATTATGTTCCAATACAAACAATCTCTGATGTTTGCCTGCCTCAAGCCTTTATTTTAGTTCTTTGAATAAGAAGCCAAATACCTGGTAACACCTGGCCTAATAACAGAGGCAAATGTTGTAAAAGATGCTGTAACAATTAAAGTTAAAAATCTGCTTTGCCCTGGTAAAATAGGATATACAACACAAAGATGAGAACTCACATATCAGAACCTCTAACTAGTGAAAACTGGAACTCATTTGAAGAGAGGAGAGCACAAACTGAGAGTGCAGCTTTATGGATTCCATGTTCCTTACAAGCAAATCCCTAGAAAAGTTTCTCTAGGGTCAGCACATAGAAACTGAAGTAATTATGGTTTAAGGAACCAGGATCCATCCTGAGTGCACAGGACAACTTGACAGCATCATCATCCACTCTGTGGTTTTGTAGGTTTCCAAAATGCAAATCTGAGAGAGACCATGGAGTTTTGCACTACAGATTCGGAGAGCTACTGAGATTATAGTGTATGTGTATGGCGGTGTCAGATTCTCTGCAAGGGTTCTCTGGGTGGCTTTTGCATGAAGCTGTGAAGTTGAAGCCTCAGTTACAAAGGAGAGACTCCAGGATGCTGAGGTATCAGAATGATGGAATGTCCATAGAGGAGAATTGCATGCACAACATGGAACTGACATGAAAGAGAAAGAATGTGCATCAGGCAACAAACCTTAATGCCTTTGGAGCAAAGGTGATTCCATAGCGAGTCTCAGATGCTTGGCATGGAGATACAGGATTTGATGGTTGCCCTGCTAGGCTTTGATAACCTTTTGGATTAATCATTCTTTCCTATACTCCATTGTACACACTTTAATATGTACCACTATATGTTCAAAGCATGTAACTTGTTTTTATAGTAGTTCAGTCAAGGGATTCCTTTGCACTTTAGATGAAACTTAAACATTTAAACAGTATTGAGATTGTTAAGGTTGTGGGGACTTACGAAATTCAATTGAGTGCAAAAATTGCATTATAAAATGGCTGTGAAATTATTGGTATAAATGGCTATGAATCAAAAATGGTGCACTTGCACAGCAAGTTGACAAGGGGTAAGTAAAGATGTGTTGGTTATTGTTGTCAGCTAAACAGTGCATAGAATCAACTAGGAGGCAAGCATCCAGATACACCATTGAGAGATTTCTTAGGGTAGGTAAATCTCTGAGCATACCTTTGAATATTTTGATGACATTAATTGAATTGGGAGTGCCTATTCTGACTATGGATGGCCCCATCCCCTAGGCTCAGGTTCCCTGGGCTCAAGTTCCCTGGGATCTGGTCCTGAATTGCAGAAGGAGAAAGCCAAATGAATACTAGAGATCATCTCTCTCTGTTTTCAGATTGCTGATGAAATGTGATCTATAGCTTCAATTTCCTAGCCCCAGCAATCCCTGCCAGGATGGATTGTGACTTAAAACTGTGAGTCAGAATAAATATGTCATTCTTCAAGGATTGTGTTTTATCACAAAAAGGAAACACATAACTAAGGCAGCCACTGAATCCATTTGTGAGGGTTCTGTTTTCATTGAGCAAGTCTCCAAATCCTAAGGCCATCAAACTGTAGTTGAGTTTCATTATATAAATATTCAGGAGGTTGGGGGGCAAGGTTATTGGGACAGTAGAAATGAAGGAATTCTGTGGACCAGGTGCATTGCTACCCTGTTTACTATGATATATATTTGGTGATTTTCTAGGGTGAGTAATGGTGCATAAGATACTGTTACAGCAGATAAATAATTTAAGCCACGGATGGTAGTTTTGGCAAAAACAGTGGGTGTAGTAGGAAAATGTATTATCTAGAGTGACTTTTTCACTTAAAAAATGTAGTAACTTTTTGGACAGAAGAGATCTAACATAATTAGTCTACCCTGGGTGAGTTAGAACATTGTATTGAGACATGGCAGGAAATCACTGCTCTTTGGGCTTTCAAGTTCTTTTTTTCTTTTCCCTTTTTAGATTTTACTTTTATTTATTAATTTTTTATTTATTTCTTTTACTTTTGAGATTATAATATAATTACTTCATTCTCTCTCCCTTTCCTCCTTCCAAACCCTTCCACATAGCCCTTTTGCTCTCTTTCAAATTCACTACCTCTTTTTTCATTAATTATTACATACATATATCTATGTATACACATATATTTCTAAATTTAACCTTCTCAGTCTGTGTAATGTGACTTATATTCATGCTTTTAGTGCTGATCATTAGGTGTCAGATTCCATCCAAATCCCACCCTCCCACCCACTTCCCTCAACCTTCCCTAACCCTGTACCAACCCTCTCTGGCACATTAAATCCTATCAGGACTAAGTATCTCCTCTTTCACTGATACAAGACAAGGAAGCCCTGCAGGAGAAATGAGATCCAGAAGGAGGCAATAGAGGCTAACAGAGAGACAGCCCCTGCTCCAATTGTTAGGGGACCCACTTGAGGACAAAGTAGCCCAACAGCTTCATATGTGTAGTAGGTCTAGGACCAGTCCATGCCAGTTCTTTGATTGGTGGTTCACTTGCCATGGAGCATTGCTAATCTAAAATCCTTAATCAAAACTTTGTGTGCATATACATAATAGTCAAGAAGTATTAGATTTTGGGACACTTTAGAGTTTTGATTTGAATTAGATATGTTTATTCTATAAAGTCTATGAAAATATTCCCCAAATATGAATAAATTTGAAGCACTCTGCATCAGGAATCATCATCCTGTGGCAATATATCAGGAATGTCTCAATGTTTGCCTATCATAGGAAGATACAGCATGGGCTGTAAATGAAGGAATTTGGAGAAGGACATGTATCTCTGTATCTACATGTAGCTATGCAGATAACAAAGACTTAAAACCAGGAAAGAGTATTACCTTTAAAAATGTGTTATTTTATGCCAATTTGTTTGAGGAAGTAAACAAGTAAAAAACTTCTGCCAGTAAAACAGAATCTCAGTTCAATTTTTTCAGGTTAATTTTGGAAAATGCTTCTGATCTTATTCTGCTTTTGGCAAAATTATGAATCAGTTGGATTAAATCAAGTTCTAGATGGCAGCACTAATCACTGGAATCCTGTGACTCTGCGGTTGATTTTGGTCTACTGTTTCTATTGATAGTGACAACTTTCCTGGACAACATGGTTTTCCTCAATGTGGGGATTCCACCAGCTGATAAATATATTTATTCCTATTATGGATTCTAGAGAAAGAAAATGATCCAAGCATGTGTTTAGTATACCAGGAGCCACTTGAGCTGGGCTTAAACTAACATTGCATTCCCTGATTGTCATAGGTTCACAAGCTCCTAAACTGATTAGTGCGTCATAATGACATTTTGAGTCTTTGGAAATCTGTGTCAATTCAGAGTCCATGCCCAGTGTTTGATGAAATGCCTGAATTTTGTTTGTTTGTGAGACAGAATTTTACAAAGTATTCCACATACTAGCCATGAACTAACAATTCCTTTGCCTCAACCTCTTGAGTGCTGGAACTGCAGTTATATACCACCCCTCTTTTACATCAAACTTCCCTCCATTCAAAAAATTTCATCCCTGTCAGCTGACTCACATTGAGAATTTACTGCAGGACTATGATTCTGTGCCTTTTATGATCAAGGTTAGAGCTGTGAACATTTTGCCTATAATGTTTCCATTGGTGCAGATTTATTTAGATTTAGGGGGCTTCTGATCTGGTTCACATCTAGCCAATAGCATAGTTTTTCAAGTGAAGAGTAATAAGATTCCTGCTTTGATTCTGTAGTTCATTATTATAACTAGAGCCACAATGCCTCTGACAGTTGAATGCCTGTGCTAGAGCCAATTATTTCTGACTCCTGGGATTCTACCATTGGTATTCAAATTGAAGTCAGATTTCCCAACTGTGTGGTAGCAGTTTGGTGGAGGAAAAAAAATCTGGCCTATAGAAAAGAACTCTTTTGATAACCCTGCCTACTCTCCTCAAACTTATACTCATAGTTCCTGAATCTCCTCTCTCATCCTCCCTCCCTCCCCAACATCTCTGTGTATGTATGTGTGTGTGTGTAGAAATGTAATACGAAGTAGCATCAGTTCACATAAATATGAAGTTTGAGTCTTCCTATGTCTCTCTGTCCATAAGCTAGAGATAGAAAATCAGCCGCACTCCCGGTCTATAAGCAGTTGTGGGAGGCATGCCTTTGGACTAAGATGATACCCATCCAAACGTGAACCATATGAGTCCTTTGCTAATCCACCCCATTACAAAGGGAATTCTGCAAGATGTATTCTCCTGATTTCATGATAACTCAAGAGATTGATGGAAAATAATGAAGAATAAATATTTTAAAAAGAAAATCAAGGAAACACAAATATCTTAAAAACAAAAGAAATTTCCTTATTTAGAGGTATGATGCCGTGATGTGTTATGTATTCTAAATGCTAATTAATCTGCTCCCAGAGGTCTGCTTGCTGTGCCAGGCCATAAGTGCTAACCATTGTCTATGATTGGCTAAATAAATGCTGAGGCATGAGATCAGGCAAAGAGAGAGATAGGCAGGGCTAAGGTTTGTGGGTTTTTGAAGAAGGGAGATAGATGCAATAAAGAAGCCAGTAGGTAGAGGAAGAAGACACATGATGTGGTAAATGGAAGAAGATATCTCCACGTGGCCTGGAACATCAGCATACCATAGAGAATAACATTCCAAGGGGACATATGTATATGTTGTGGGGTTTTATCTGGGGAATAGAGTAAGATACTTTAGATGGGCTAAGATGGCACAATCCAGGCTAATGATTGTTAAAATACATTAGATGTCTGTGTGTGCTCATTTATAATGGCGGGTTAAGGATTAACCCTGCTGACCAATTAACCTTAATATAAATATTGGTAATAATTAATTACTTCTACAGAAGTATATGTTGGAGAGCTGTGAAATGAATCAGCCTTAACATACTAAGACTCAACACAAGGAAGTTTTTGTTGCTTTTCAGTTTATGTAATGGCAGAAGGTTGGGGATGAATATGTTCTTTTCTCTATTTTGTATAAACAACACAGGATGAAGTAGACAGTTACTTGTCATCTTTAGTAGGTGGACTCTCCATGTTTACCATGGGCTGTGGATTGTGATCATCACCCCAGTCAGCCAGACCACATCAATTACGGAATGCTCTGTAAGTGAGATTTTATACAAAGGTCAAAGTAGCATTTTTTGTTTTGTTTTGTTTCACTCATTTTCATTGTCTAAATTAGTTACGTTGCTCTTCTGACATTCAAGGTAAGCATGAAAATACATTGACGTTTTTTAACAAGGCAGATCCTGGTATGAGACTGATCAATGTTCTTCCATTAGGGAACGATCAAATATCAGGGTTAGATAAATGGCATCAGGTAAAAAGAATTTGAAAGATTGAAATTCTCAGCTTATCAATTCAATTCTTTATTCTTAGCAGTTTGGTATTGTGAAAGTGTAACAAATCAGTGTTAAGATCTTCAGAATTAAAGCTACTTTTAATATGGATATAGGCATTGCTATAAAGAAAATAAAATAAATTAATTAAGCATACACTTCAGGGATTGTTACAATTCCATGTTTTATAACAGAATAATTTCCCTCAGGTTTTGCAAATAAAAATTCAATTAAGTCCTCTAGAAATAGAATTACAGATGGTCCAAATGAAAATGTATGGAGGTGGGTGAATCCAACATGTTGAGTCAGTCCTATAAATAAATATCTATTTGGTTTTATTTTTACATAATTTTAAGTGTATATTTTCAAGCTCATCCTCTTTTGGGGTTTTTTGGAAATTTTTGATGTGTAGGCATTCATAGGCTTGTATTGAGAAAACTATAAGGAAAACAAAAATGCCCTCAATCATGCTTTATAGCAATGTGTTAAAATAGAATTAGGGATAACGAGTTCTGATTTTCAATATTTTATAGAAAAATGATTCAAGTCAGACCTGGAAAGTATCATTCACAATGTGCCCTGCTAAATGCTTCTCATTAGTTCTTCTCAATGAGTATCCCATCTTTAAGTTGTGTATATTATAACACCTGCGAAATAATCATTTTTTTCATCAAGTAATTATTAAGTATCTATCTACATTGCCTGCACTAATTTCTAGGCTGGAGGAATGCAAGGGATCATGAGGAATTAAGTGTGATTTCCTGAACCCATCCTTGAAAAAAAAAAAAAAAACAATTGTTTACTTATATGGAGTTTGGAGTGTATAGAACTTCAGCTTTACAAAAGTAAGAGCCTAGAGGAATGGTAACAGTACAGTCCTCTCCTTGTGTTAAGTTCTACTTGGCTTCATGTCTCTCATTTTTTCTGTCATTACTACTTATCTAATTTAGAGTGGAAATGTCCTTGTTAGAGTGCTCCCATTCAGTGTGTCTCTAGACATTTTAGATCAGAGGAGCAAGGAGCTCTACAAAGTAAAACCTTAGCTCTCTCCCTCTCTCTTTTTCCCCTAGAAATGCTAGGTAAATACCTTGGAAAAACATGGGGTGGGAAAGAAGACAACTTCTTCAGTGTCTAAAACACTTGCCCATTTCCTGGCCTGACACTAACAAGGTGACAAAAACTAGTTTGTAGACATCTTCCTATGTATTAAAAATAAAAATCCCTGATTATTATGTGGATGAGTGGTTAATTATACTTAAGTGAGTAGAAACATTAATTTCAACAGTTAATTGTTGAGAGTTACCAAATAAGGACCCTGATGCTGTCAAAGTGGAAATGACCTTGATTGTTTAAAAGGTTCAGTGCAGTATCTTGCTAATAAAGCATGCTTTATTGTTTTATACTAAAACTTGTGAAAGATAAGAAATAAACGTGTCATCTTTTTATGTTCTATTTGGAGGAATTGTAATATTTTCAATGGATTTGAGTATTAGAGGTAGCTCATGCTGAATTTTCACAAGGATTGCTGTATTATTATTCAGTATTAGTATTAGTCTGGACCCACATACATAATTTAAGGATCTGTGTTTTTATACAAAAAGAATCCTTATTTGAAAATGTATAGCTATTTAATTATTTATAAAATAAATTAATACAGCAGACACATAACAGAGGTGACATAAAATAACCCACAATATTTCTGTCTTTTACTTTTCTTGTTAGAAGTGGCAAAAAACTGTTGTCATATACTTAATTGAGCTGTAATTATTCAGTTTTGTAGAGGAAGCATAAAACTAAACAAAGATGACTTTTGGTTCATTATTTTTAATTTGTAAAGAGTTAGACCTCATTGTTAGGTCCAAGGTGTACTCATTACTGACACTGATATGAGGAGTTCATGCCACTGTGTCTCTGTTAATTAAGTCATCCCTGGTACGATGTGTCCAAGAAAGGAAAAGAGTTTGATTTGAAATATTGGAAGATAGAGAAAAGAGCACCTGGAGCCAGATGCTGACTAAGAAGCAACAGCATAATTAAGCCACTCCAGTAAGCCTCAAGTGAAACTTCATTTGACTTCTTACTCCTACTAACCCTTTTATTTATCTCAGTGTGAACAGTTATTTCTGTCTTCTAGACTTCTAAAGAATAAATGACAGTAGTTAGAAGTATTTGTTTATTTGTTGGAAGTTTTTTTTTTTAAGAAATATAAGTGGAAGAGAACATAACTTTTTTGTTTTGTCATATCTTTTAATGTTTATTTATTACTTCAGGTTACATCTCCATCACAGAGTCCTCTTTCTACCCCTCCCAGTCCCGCCCTCTCATCCTCTACCCCCTAAACCTTCCATCCCACTCCTCTGGAGTGGAATGTCCCTACATAACAGTCCCGTGCCCCAGTTCAGCAGTCATATGAGGGCCAAGAGCCTCCTCATAACTGGGCCCTACAAGGCAGCGCCACTAGGGCAAAGTGTCTCATTGACAGTAACAAAGTCTATGTTCCTGTTCCCTTTGATGCACTGGTTGCAGTATAGTTATCTAATACTACTATATGGGTAAAATCTGATTATAAGTGAATAGATGCCATATGGAATTCAGTCTGGCGATATCTTAGAAAACTTGGAATAGTTCTACCTGAAGACCCAGCCACAACACTTCTGGGTGTACATCCAAATGATTCCATACCAAACCACAAGGACGTTTCCTAATCTATGTTCATAGCAACCTTATTTGTAATAGCTAGAAACTGGAAACAACCTAGATGTCCCTCAACCGAGGAATGGATAAAAAATGGTTCTTTTTCTTATAACTATAAATACAATACAAAACAACAGAAATAAATAGGCCACAATTATAAGAGTTATATGGCTTAGCATACATTCCCAATGTCCAGTCCATATGTATTTGGGACCTGACTTTAACATTCTACTATCTAACCATCTCCATGAGTTTAAAGTTCTATATCTAACTCAGCTTTCATACTAACTTGCCTCATAATTTTAAAAACATCTTCTTAGATCCAGAACACCCTCTTGATTCCTAAACAACTCAAAATTTAACTATAAGACTCTAGCTATCTGTTCTTCAACCACCTCAGAGACCTGAGAGGGATAAATATATCTGATTATATAGGAAGTGCAGGGCCTGCAACTTCCAAAACTAAGAAATGACATACCAGTGGCTGCCTGGACAGTTCCCATTTTCTCTCCATACATTACGAGACATGTCAGCTCCTGACAGCACCCCCTATTCTACTCCAAGTAGAAGATGAGCATCGAAGAGAACATAACTTTTTAAAGGAAATAACTCACGTGAGCTGTTCTGAACAGGTTTTAATGATCTTAAGATAAAACGGCAAGGAAAGAGATGAAAACGCTTCCTTTACAAAAATTCAACAGACAACAAAATCCCTGAGTTCTTGAAATGTTTCTCGGGAAACATTAATCTCAAGAAAAATATTCTCCTTTGTGTCATTAAATTTTAAATAATAAAATGGGTCAAACAGAATATGTATATAATATATACATGATCTTAAGTACTTCAGTATGGTTCCATATGGAAACTGTTAACAGCAATTACATAAATGATCATCAGTTAATCTAGCATATTATTTTTATTGATAAAAATCATTCTCTGTGATGTGTTTTCCAGTTTTTTCATTTTTTTCTGTGTTTAAGTCAGTCAGCCATAGGTCTTGAAGAAATACATATGAAAAAGTGACCCATGGTTTGAGGTGTTAGTACATAAAGTCTTTTGGAAATAGTCAACCTATATTTTCTTTTATTCAGTTTAAGAAGTTGGTTCAATTGAAACTATTCATCATTCACATACTCATTACCATATCCATCAAGAGAGACTATAATGCTAAGAGAATCCTATTTTCACACTATGTTGTTAATAATTTCTAACAAGGTTTTTGTTGTCATTGGTTTGTCTGAAAACATATCTTAAGCTCATTAGTCATGCTTTGCAATTTTTTGACAATATTCACTTTCTTAAACAACCAATACTCCAAACTGTGTACCTGTTGTACTGGGAAATTGATCTTTATCTTGGAAATCTTTCAGGTCTTTAGCTTCAGAAGACTGTGTACTTGGGGGTTTTAAAGATGTCAGAATTAAATCTTGTTCAGCCTTTTTCTCAATGTAGCAAGAATGTCACTAAGAATGTAGGGATAGTTACCTAAATTAGATCAAACCTTGTCCTTGAAGGTAAGTTCTAATAGAAGCATTGTTTGCAGTCAGACTTTCAGAGATCAAACCTGTTTATCCCTGCTGTTAAATCCCATTTAGATTATCCCTCACATCAGGGATAATTTCATTGGTTACTCTGTGGGATGGTCCGTAGTAATTGCTTATGTTCAATATTTTAGCATTTTTTTCTTTTTGGTGTGGTTTTGAGTGCCACAGTTAAGAACTGAGGATGAAAGTGGAGGGCAAATTAAAATTTAGAACATCTTCCTGGGAAATAGAACTAGAAGAACTTGGTGTAGAGTTCTGTGACTTGGTTTTTTACTGTTTATCTTTTCTCAGTTTTTAAGTGAATAACTGCATTGAAATTATATATTTATTTGAATTAAACATTAGCTTAAATGATATTTTAAATGGAATGGAGTTAAGTCAGTTCTAGAAACTATATTTATGATTAACTTTCTCTTCACATGAGTTAGTCAAAGTTGTGATGGACTTTTTGGGTCAACTTTTTGGCTCATGCATATTCATAAATCAGGGAGTATATTTGAACAAAACCATGAAGTTGTTGTTAATATTGTTAATAAGGCTAACAGCACTAAACTATAAAAGTTTATATTGTGACATTTATGTATGATGTGGGTGAATTAAGATATAAATGCTACTGAAAGCAAATAATAAGTCAGGCCAGTCACCATTATGCTGGTATATACCACTATTTAAATGTTGAGTATTGTTCTCAAATTCCCCCAAACACATGCAAAGGACTGTCACTATAGCTTTTAGACAGTTAAAGTCTGACACCATTTGACTATCTTTCTTGAAGGCTGGCTTCAGTTTAGGATAGACAGAATGCCAAAGTTATTCCCTACTAGAGTAAGATACTATATTTTAATAACTGAGCAGTGTTGCAGAAAATTTGATCAACTATGAACCATGAGATTGCATAGTTTACTTGAAAAACCTGTTTCTAATTATGGTGTGGCTCAGCCCTAGCACATACCTTTTATCCAAGAGCTTTCTTTTTATGTAAACAAGATTGAATAAAGTCAACCATATGTCAAGAGGCAGAACAAGCAACCAATTGAAAGGAAGTGAACATAGGAAAAATACTTAGAGTAAGAGGAAATCAGGAGTGATCCACAGAGAGATGCACAGGAAATAGAAGGGAGAGACATTGAGTTTGATGGGTGTTTTTTGAGACAGGGTGGAAAAGGAGAGCTTCCTTTTGGGACATTAGCTGAGGAGAAAGCTCAGCTGGGTATTTTACTGAGCTAGCAGACGTTCACACCAGCATCTGGCTCCTGAGTCTTTTTTGGTAAAATCAAATGATTTGGATTTGTTAAAAACAACAAAGCAGGGAAATTTTTCAAAACCATCTGTCTTGTTCCAGTGTTAGGAAGCCCAGAGAGAGCCCACGGTAACCAGAGCCACCTCAGATCTTCTTTATTCAGTTTAGGTTGTTTCAATGCTCAACTGTGAGGAGGGAGTAATACCTAGTAAACTCCCTGCATTCAGAGCTGTAACTTGCTGCTGTTTCTTCCAAGGATCCCTCATCTGTGATCCCTACATTGTTGACTTCCTTTTTTTTTCTGTGTAAAAATGAAATAGCTGTAATAATGGCATAGAATCCACAGAGATTTAATATGGTTACAGACTTCTTATAAGGGATATTGAAATGCATCTACTAGAATGGTAAGGCAAGATTACAGAAATTTACCCTGAAAGTCTCTGTAGAATTTAAGATAAAGCCTTATATTTCAACCAATGATTGTTATTACAACATGTTATAAGCTGTTTTATTTTTACTACAAGTCTATGTTGTTATAGATCCAAATATTATTTTCTTTCTGTCACTTACAAACAAAAATTTGGTAGCAAAATAATCAGAGAACTACAGGTAAAAAAAAAAATCCACTTGTTTTAGTGATTGATTCATCTCATTCTTAATAAAAATTAAAACAAAATACAAAACACCAAAATCCTTAATACTAAAAATGGAGATTGTCTAGAAACGATATCAAGGTTCTCATACTATACATCAAGTCTAATAATCCTTAGAATACTGTTGTAAAATAACACAATTCTTCTACTTTATTAATATGTAATCCACCAAAACAATGCAAGAAGATAGTTAAGAATGTTGGTAGGAAATACAAGAGATTGTTCATAAAATATGATAACTGCTTATTTATTACAATTTTTCTACAGACTTCTCACTCTGATCACTTCATTTTTTACTTCTTTTTTTTTGGCGGGGGGCGGGGTAGGCTAAGAAGGCTGGCCTCTAAGGATGTATGTTTTTGGTCCCTGTGTTTTTTGTTTTCCAGGAAGACGCTGAGGAAGCTGGTAAAAAGCCACATCTTTATTTTTCTCTGTCTTGGGTGTGTGTCTTGCAAGGTAGCTGATTCTCCTCTGAGGCTCCAATCTCTATCCTCTTTGCTACACTTTGACATAGGTCCTCCAGCAAACAGAGGCACCTGTATGTATGTGGTGTTTGTTAGGTTCCTTTTCCTGTTTTTGTTACTTTGTTTTTTTTTTTTTTTTTTTTTTTGAGTCAGTGTTGGGCTATGCAACCACTGCTGGTCTGGAGCTCATAACATAAACCTTGGTGGTCTCAAACTTGCATTTCTTTTGCCTTTGCCTCCAGAATACTAGTACTACAGGAAGGTACTACCATGCCCTACAACTATATTTGCAATTTCTGATATCCCTTATTTTCCCCTTGGAAACTCAGCTGTTTTTTGTTACTATGCAGTAGAGATGTTAATTGCTTCTGAATAAATGTGCAGGATGGGTTATTGTCAAAGCAGAAAATCTGTAAGTACCTAAATTATGCTCCTGCTGTTGCAACAACACAACATAATCTCTGACAAATACCAATGGATCTCTTTACATTCAAGAAAGAAGATTCTTTTTTTTTTTCTGGTATAAAGTTTATTAAGGTAAAGGGGAAGGGAGTTTATGCCAGGGAACAGAAGCAAAGCCATAGAAGAAGTTGGAACATAGAAAAAAAAAAGGGGGGGGGAGAGACAGAGGGGAAGTTAGAGCTCAGAGAGAGAAACAAGGTTAGAGCAAGAAAGACATCTATTCACTTATAGTAGGATTTTAGCTATATAGTACAGGATATATATACTACAACCAACGCACCAAAAGGAACATGGACATAGACTTTTTTTGTTGTTTTTTTTGTTTTTGTTTGTTTGTTTTTTAGTTTTCCCTCCCTGGCAATGAGACACTTTTCACTGGTGGTGCTGCCTTGTAGGCCCCCAGTGTATGAGGAGGCTCTTGGCCCTCATATGACTTCTGAACTGGGGCGAGGGACAGTTATGTAGGGACACTCCACTCCAGAGGAGTGGGATAGAAGGGTTAGGGGGTAGAGGGTGGGAGGACAGGGCTGGGAAGGGTGGAAAGAGGACAATATGATGGAAATGTAACCTGAAGCAATAAAAAAAAAGAAAGAAAAGAAGATTCTTGAAATTACCCCCATGTTGTAGAAAGGAAAGATAGGTTAAGTATGGATGTGAAAAATGCTTATAATCATATACTGTGATGTTTTGAATGCCATTCCCAAAGTTCATGTGTTGGAAATCAAATCCCCAAATGTCTAGGATAATGGTATTTGCCTTTGGGGATATATTAGTTATTTTCTGTTAAGTATCTGTCATGGCAGGGAGCACGGCAGCAAGCAGCAAGTATGGAGGCTGAAGGAGAATGCTGGAAGTCAATAGGTACAAAACAGAGAGAGAAAACTAAAAGTAGGGCCAGGTATTAATCTCTCAAAGATTCCCTTCTTTCAAGGCCACATCTCCTAAACCTCTACAGAGAACACCACTGACTGGGGACAAAGATTGAAGTGCCAGAATCTATGGTGGAAATTTCTCAGTCATACCAATCACTGTTGGGTGGAACTGTGTTGTTGATGAAATCTAAAGGTTAGGATCTCCATGATGGCCTCTTTTGAAGGTGAGGAAGGTAAACAGAGGATAACAAGCTCCCTACTCTTTTAATCTGACATGGTCCACTTGAGGATGCAATAAGATCATCCTCATCAGACCCGAAGCAGACATAAGAGCTGTGGCCTCTGACTCCCCAGTCTCAAGAACTATTAGTCTAAAAATTCTATTCTTTACATCCCATCTTTTCAGGTATTGCTGTGATAGCAAAATAAAACTTATGAAAACACTTATCTGATGTACAGCTTATATGAAGACAGCAGGCTCTAAATGAGAAAACCTAGATAGGGTCTTTCTTAGGGTTCTGAACTTGATGAAGAAAACTCCCCAGACGCAAACAGTATGCAAAAGCAAAGAACGTTTATTCTGTAGAAATCCAGCACACAGGGATCACCATTTAGGTAAAATGGCAACACTGAGGAAAGACACCCAGGCCTTTTTAAAGCTGTTCAGGATTCCCAGAACTGATAGGTAATCTTTAATATAGTTGGAACCTTTAAGCTAAAAAAATGTGGGTGTCAGCAAAAGCATGGGGAATCTTTAGTCAGCATTCTTGAGTTTATCATAAGACAAGAGGGATATTCAAACCAGCACTCAAGCAATTCTGAGCAACCTTATCTGCTCAGGCCAGATGGCTAGCCTGCCTCTGCTTGGCTGAAAGTTGTCTGCAGTTTCTCCAGTACTACTGGGCTCACTTCTGAGAAATGTAGACTTAGGTGTGGTTAATTCCATCAAGAATCTGAAGCAGGCCATTTTGTCAGCCTTGCCCATAGGTTAAGCCTCTTTGGAACATCAGGGTCCTGCAGGGGTTTCAATTAGGGGTCCCTCTGGGACCTCAGATCTTGAGTCAATTAGTAGTGTTCTTAGCTGTGTAGTTTTATTGGTTTTTTAATTATTTAAAGAAGAAAAAAATTGGTTACTTCCTAGTTTTATGACCCACTGTATAATATGAAAAGCAGCATTTACAACTATATGCTGGGACGTGTTATTGAATGATAGTTTAGTTAAAAATCTAGTTATCTATCCCCTATTTCTAGAAGAGTTTAGAAAAGAAAGATCCCTTTTGTGGAATATTCCAGAAGATCACGATGACCTAAGGCATGAAATTATAACAAGCCACCAAGCAGAAATTAAAAAGGCCAGAGCTGACCAGTTTTTTATTAAACATTAATCTTTTGCTTTGTCTGAGTGCACCAGGGGGTTCAAGGTCTGGATATGCATGACTCATACAAGCCCTGTGCCATAAAGCTGGTTTATAGAAGAGAATTATTCTTCATTGCATTGTGTCCAACATAAGGTTCTTACAGTTTGAAAACTGACAGCTCAGTGTATGTAACTAGAAGATGCTAGCTTTTGTCACCATCACTTAGGTGCCAGCAACATCATGTTTACTGCACAAAGGCAATGTATTTTGAGAATATCATGACTTTATCTTAATATTTTATATAAAATGCTACAGGTATTGTTTAGTTTTACTTCTGTGTACCCACAATAAACCCAGTAACAACTTTTTTTTTTACAATATCTGTGATTCATACTGGGCACTAATAATGTCTTGGTGGATATATTGGAGACCTATAGCAGCAGGTGTAATTTATGGCAGTCCAAGCCTGCTAATACTTGTAACTCTAATAGTTGCTGCTTTTAAAACTACTATGAGATGAAGACTTCTGGGCCACATATGTCATTTTGTACATTCTCAGTATAAATGCAAGATGGGTCCTGCTCTTATTACCATCTTCTCAGAGAAGAAAATGGGATTAGAATTATGTATTATCAAATCCAAAATTATTGGACACTGCATGGCCTACTACACTCTGACTAGCATATATTCTTGTTTATTGTCATGTAATAGAGACTTAGAATATATTTGTTGCAGGTGATACTCTGTCAGCAATCTTCTTTGTAAAATTGACCTGGCCCATCCTGATGCCTAGCAACTGAAATGTTCAATGATTCTGATACAAACATCTTTTTTTTATTAATTCTTGCTTCTGAGACTGTTAACACTGGAGAATGTTTTCTACAATGTTAGGATATGATGGGATATGTTTTTTGAGCAAAGACTACATTATAGTTTTCTCTCTGTACATGAACTAAGTACATCAAAGATGCAGGTAGAATCAAAATGATAGCATCATCTGAGTAGAAAAGCTGGTGGCAAGCAATAATCCAGATCCAGTAAATGAGTGGCTGATCCATTAGTCTTTTTCTTTGAAGTTTTGATCTAAGGATAACAACACAAAGAAGCCAAGGAGAAGGAAGATACTTGCTTCTGTGTAAGCAAAACTTAATCTAAGTTAGTTTCCTCCCTTTTAACTACTTCAAGGTCACAAGCCTTCAGGATAAAGATGTAGTTAGTGAACAGGACTAGTTAGCTCTTAGAGTTTTAAAGTGAAATAGAGAGAATACATTCTAAAGGTAGGTTAATATCAAAGGCGGTGTTGCTGGGTTCACTCATGACACCAATGCCATCAGATGCTGTAATCATTAGCACACCTCAGGGCATACTCAACTAACCAGATATGGAGAGGTATGTTTGTAATCATTTAGAATTTGCCTCATTTAAAATTGTGGGTCTGTTCTATGTGAAGAATACTGAAGTCACTCACTTGGGAATATTTGCTAACACGACACATGTAAGTGTAATTCAGTTTGCCAGTTTGTGATATATTTGGAATAGGTAAAATCTTACAAACCCTGTGGCACTTAGCTAGAAAACAAAAGAAAAGGAAAGCTGCTTGTACATATTCTCTGTATTAATCAGGTATAATTTATTGAGCTCTGTGGTTGTAAAGTCGAGGGCAATTTATCAGAGGAAATACCCTTAGAGTTTTGAAGAATGCATAGGAGTTTCCTGAAAAAAGAAAAAAAAGGAGTTAAAGTACATCATCAGACAGAGATCAAAGCATGAAATGAGATGGCGAAAATTCAACCATTGAGAGAAACTCCTACACTCAAATATTTGGGAATGTTGGTCCAAAATGGCACATCACAAGTGAATCCCAGACAGGTGTTGGGAAGATTTTAAAAATGTAATAGACTGTTTTGTATAATTTATCGATTAAGATTTGAGGGTTCAAGGAACTGTTTTGCATGTACTAGAAAGTTGCTGAGGTCGCTTGTGTATAGTAAGGAAAGAGGGGCTTTAA
Organism: Lophiomys imhausi; assembly: GCA_907164525.1. Taxonomy (NCBI): domain Eukaryota; kingdom Metazoa; phylum Chordata; class Mammalia; order Rodentia; family Muridae; genus Lophiomys; species Lophiomys imhausi. Next base: position 2,529,277 of record CAJQZJ010033927.1, read on the forward strand.
AGACATTGCAGGGCTCGCAGTTCCTCTTTCCTTACTCAACCTACTACCATGGATCTCTGATTACCAAACACTTTCTTTTCAAGTCTCCCTAAGATCTTTAACTTACAAAATTGTATTTCAACACGAATCTCAGCAGCATGTGAGCAAAAGGGCCATCGACAAAAACACAGTGATTTTTCTTTATTTTTTGTAACATTTATTTATTACTTTAGGTTACATCTCCATCACAGTGTCCTCTTTCCACCCCTCCCAGTCCCACCCTCCCACCCTCTACCCCCTAACCCTTCCATCCTACTTCTCTGGAGTGGAGTGTCCCTACATAACAGTCCCCTGCCCCAGTTTAACAGTCATATGAGGGCCAAAAGCTTCCTCATACACTGGGGGTCTTCAAGGTTCCTTTTGAGAACCCTTTGGTTAATGTTAACTGCTTGTATTATAGTTACTAAGAAGTTGTAGGTGCTAGGTTTCAGAGTAAGGGTTTGGGTTTAGGATTTAGGAATTTTACAGGCAATTGTTAGGTAATTGTTAAGTATTAATAAATATATGTGTGATAAGTAAAAATTTACTATTACAAATGTCCCTACATAACAGCAGTCTCTCTTAGGTTTCTTTCTTAGATCCCCCAGAACCAGGCTTTATTCCCTGGCATGTGGATCCTTCTATTTTGATGTAGTTGGTTCAAATCATCATCCCTATTTTTAGGTTCCTATAGATCCATCTCTATACTCTGTTTCCTTTTGCTTGGAAATTAATTTTCAACATTTCTGCCTTGGTACCCACTAGGAATCTCATATGTTTCATGTTTCAGAAGGGGCTTCTTTGGTATATATCTGTACCTACTTAAAAATACATTTTTAATATGCTTTTATATAAATTAGAAACACTTCACTTTCTTTTCTGCCTTTCCTCCCTCTCAGACTTCCCAGTAGATCTGTACTTCTTATCCATCTTCAGTAATGACATCCACTCACACAGAGCTCTTCTTAAACTGCACACTCAATTCAAAACCTCCACTAACTGTGAGTACAAGGCTAATTTAAGAAGCTAACATCACCTTCTGCCTAGGCAATAATAAGTCTCCTAAGTGACCTGCCTGCTTCTGCTTTTGCTCCATATAGAGATGTTTCCTTAATTATTCTGAATGATCTTTAGGGAAAAAAAATCAGAAAATGTCACTGTCCTTCTCAAAATCCTTCAGAGTCTATCGTACTTAAAATAAAACCCAAAGTCCCTGCCAGGGATAGTGTCCTATATCTCTCTTAGCAGTATCCCCATCCTTAGAGTTTTTATATGCTGCTTCAACGACAGTGGTCCTCTTCTTGCTCAACACAACATTTACTTTTTCTCAGACATTGACATTTGTGAGTACCTCCAGATGGCATACTCTATTTCCAGCTATCAGCACATCTCTCTGTCTCCTTTCTCTCTGACCTCTAATCAAATGAAGTTTTCCTTGAGAGTCTGTTACAACCACCTTTGCATTATCACTACTTAAAATTTTATCAGGCAAGTTCTTCTCTTCGTATTATCTCCCTTTCACATAGAAAAATAAACTCTTTATAAACCAGCACTTTATCTTGTTCATTTTTTCATTCCCTGTTCTTTGAACTCCCTAGCATGCACAATTTACACAACGAACATTTGTTAAAACTGAATGGATATTTTGTGTGTTAAGTGTTGAAATTTCAACAATTGCATTGTGAACAAGAGAGATGGGAAAGAAAGAGTCTACTTTGTGAAATTAAAGTCTGCTTTACTAATGTTATATAATACAATTTAACAGAATACAATGAAAAAACTAGACAACATGAAAACACACATATCAAAATGATATTTCAAAGAATAAAATGATTAATCTGTCCAAGATAATGGAATGTTATGAACACATTTAAATTTAAAGAAGTCTTAAACTTAGGATTGATATAAAGGTTTCAAAGCTGAAAGAAAACAAATTATGGAAAGCTGAGTTCAAAAGGAATTCTAGAAATATACACTGAAATTAAAATTATATACAGTTTGTAAAACTGAAATTCATAACCAGAGGTGAGAATAGACTTGGGAAATTGTGAGATAAAAAATAAGTTTAAAACATGCTATGTAGAGACTGCAGAGATAGATCTGTGGTTAAGAACACTGACTGCTCTTCCAAAGGACCTGGGTTCAAATCTCAGCACCTACACAGCAGTTTGAAACTGTCTGTAATGGCTAATCATGGTGGCACATGCTTTTAATTTATACACTTAGGTGACAGAGGCAGGTGGATCTCTGAGTTCAAGGCCAGCCTGGTCTAGAGTGGGTTCCAGGACAACCAGGGCTGCACAGGGAAACCCTATCTTGAAAACAAAAATAAAAACAACTTGTTATGTCTAAGCTTTTTAATACTTGAAAATCACATATATATTACTGAGGTTAATCTTAAATTAGTACAAAAGAAAGATCTGAAGACATTAAAGAGTTTGAAGTGGAATCCGTAGTGGACATACATGCTGTCCAGAAAGCCAACTGTAACTACTGTGGCTGGAATGGAACAGATAATCACTTTCACTTTTTCTTGGAACATCCATATTGCTTAGAGTCAGCCAATTGTGTTTTTTTTTGTTTTTTGTTTTGGAATTTGATGCCTAAATAATAAGGGTATTCATTAGTATTCAGGAGTCATCAAGGGTCCAAGGTTTCAATGGCCAGTTTCTTTCATTTGTAGTAATCCTCTGGAACACCAAGGAAAGCATCCACCATCCTCGGACTTTAAAAGGACAATTGATTAATATTTTTACACACATTAAAGATAACAAACTATTGATGGGCAATGGTGGTGCATGCCTTTAATCCAAGCACTCAGGATGCAGAAACAGGAAGATCTCTAGTTTGATAATAGTCTAGTCTACAGAATGAGCTCCAGGACAGACAGGGATAAACAGAGAAACCCTGTTTCAAAAACAAACAAACTATAAACAAATATTGTCAAGGATGGAAAGAAAATGGAACTTTTATACACTAGTAGTGAAAATGGAATTATTCTATCTGCTATGGAAATCAGCATGAGATTCCTCAAAACACTGAAGCTAGGACTACTATATATGTAGCTATACTACTATGTATAGGTCTGGAGGTCTCAGTCAGTACACTTACTACAAAGGCACTTGCATGTCCATGTTTATTGTAACACTATATACAGTAACCAACCATTCTATGAAATGAAAGTATTTATGAAGAAAATACAATATATATATGTGTGTGTGTGTGTGTGTGTGTGTGTGTATGTATGTATGTATTCAACTGTAAAGTACATGCAATGAAGTTATGCCATTAATAGGAAAATGGACACATCTGGAGATTATCTTTTTAAATAAAATAATCTAGACTCAGAAAAACAAGTATTAATGTTTTTCTCTCATTTGGACCCTAGATTCTTGATAAATGCAGAAAACCATATGTAAGACTTGAAGTCAGAAGGGAAAATGCTGGGGGGATAAAAGAGGACTTGAAGATATAGGGATAAAATGGAGGGCATAACTATGATCAAATATATATATATATATATATATATATATATATACATATGATATACCTCAAATAAGTTTTCTGTTTTAGACATGTCACTACAAACATTGAGTATGCAGCAACAAAAAGAGCTAGAGAATAGACAAGAATAACTAGAATATCTAATGATCGGAAGAGTCTTACAAAGCTTTAAAGTTCCAGGAAACCTACCTTATAATGAAGGTAATGAGTACCTTATAGGTAATGAGTATCCTAGTGATTTCAAAGATTGAACTTCCTCAGTGAGGGAACACTGTTTCACTCCAACTGCTGTGGTAGATTAGATACATATTTAGCAGTATGTCATGGTAGAGATGGATGTACGTAGGGTATTTGCTAAGATGTTGTGTCTAACAAATACAAACAGACTTGTTTTTTTTGAAAAATAATATTGCTCTGTGGATTCTTTGTTCACCAGCAAAAATATTCTAAACTATTCTCCAGGAATATATGCATTCTGCCACCACATTCTATATGTTTCTCCCAAAATCAAATTTAAGATAAAGTGTCCATAAGAAGTAAGATTGGGCAGGAGTCGCAAAGCAAATTATATTCTTATCATTCATTAAAATAACACACCGCAGCCAAACTCTGTGTGGTCAATGGTGTATCTGTTTATTTCTAGGGAATTATGTGGGCTTCCTTCAGGCATCTGTGTCCAGGCAGACTCATGCAGTAAGAAAGAAGCTTATGGGACTGGAGAGATGGCTCAGAGGTTAAGAGTACCGGCTGCTCTTCTAGAGGTCCTGAGTTCAATTCCCAGCAAGCACATGGTGGCTCATAACCATCTATAATGAAATTGGTGTCCTCTGCCAAATACTGTATACATAATAAATAAATAAATCTTTTTAAAAGGGTTACACAAAACACGTTCATCTCCAAGTTTAAAAAAAAAACCTTAATTTTCTAAATCAATCAAATTATTTAAAATATTCCTCTGATTAAATCTTCTGATACAGAACTGAAATACTTTGCTCACTCAAGAAAGTGAAAGGTCCAGCTTTCAAAGTGTATAAATACTTGTCGGGTGATCTAATACTTTACTAATAACTCTCAGAAAAAGGAAAATATTCTTAAACATAATCTCTATTGTGGTTTGACCCATCAAAAAAAATGTGAGCTTAGACTAGATCTAACCCCCCATCCATATATATATCTGATAGGCAGCTTAGTCTTCCTCCAGATCCCTTAGCAAGTAGGGGTGACATCTCAGTCATGGACTCTGTTGCCTGTTAGAGGGACACTTTACCCTCATTGGGCTGCCATATCATGCCCTAGTACAAGAGGAAACTTTTAGCCCACATGTGAATGATAAACTGAGGGGGATTGATATGTGGAGGGCCTCCTTACCTGAAGAGAAGGATAGGAGGAAGGGGCAAGATGGTGGGAGGGAGGTACTGGAAGGGGAAGAGAGAGGTAGCTGTGATCAAGATGTAATTTGAATTAATAAATAAATGTTAAAAATAATATAAGTATAATGTAAATTTCAAGAGGTCCTTGAATTACAAGTAAACTTCAACTGATATTGTCATTGGAATGAACACATTAATGTTCAACTTTTCTGTGTAACATTGTGCTCTATTTATTCACTATACTACTGAAACACAGAATTTTCATTAAAGTTTTATGTATAAATTGGCATTGCTACATTTTCTGTTTTTATGTCAGTCCTAAAAAATAACCTGTTTTCATAATTACAAATTATTTCACATATGCTTTTAGGATTATAAACATCACAGATAAGTTTATTATCCTAAACATTATAATCTTCTATATATTACCTAATGCAATATGGTATTTTGTATATTCTCGATACTCAATTTTTATTATTAATTTAATGATTTGTCATTATTTGGCAAAGATAGAGTTATCTGGTGCTTTTTGTATCATGGGAACGCTGTAAAAACTTGACATTTTGTTCTATTTGAACATTTTGTTTGTTAATTGTGACTAAATCATTTTAACTTAGCAGCTCATAACCAGCTTAAAAGAGACTGACATTTAAAGACACTAAGAACATTGAGAACTAAAATTCTAGAAGTAATGAAAACTGAAATTGCATTTCAGTTGTCGAAAGCATTGGCAGACATAGCATTTCCTTACAAAGGTTCATTTGCAGGAAGTAGTTTTCCTCTGAATAGACCAACTGCGTTCACAATTTAGCAATCATTTACTGTTGAATAGCTTCTGACAATTATTTGAACTTCAAGAACTCTGATCTCAGGGTTTTACTTAGTGCATAGTATGAATCACTCAGGGTGGCTGCAAAACATCCCCACTGTGCTTAATAACAATTCCCTTTGCTTTACAGCAGCAATCCTTCAGGCAGACTTCATGAATGGTCCAGCCATGACCTTAAGAAATGACAAAATTCTTCATAAAATGCTGGATCTGGACAAAATTTAACATGTGTAAAGAAAATCATTAACCAAATGGCTGATACTGTATTAGTAATAAAACTTTCTAGGCACTGGTGAACCAGCCTGGAAGTTTGATAGTGGAACATGTTACACGTAATTAAATATGGATCCTTCCTAATCAATAGTGAGGCCATAATTACTTTTCTCAAGGTTAGTTAGGCAAGGCTGTTAGAAGGGAGAGCAGACAGTAAAAGGAATCAAGCAGACAAACTAGAGAATCATGCATCTTGGCACTGAGAAGATTATTAGGCACTTTGGAACACTTGAAATCCCAGAACGTGATTTTACCAGCAGTCCAATCAGGGAACGATTACACAAGGTCAGGAATGTGGAGAATTGATAGAAAGAGTCACGTGTTGCCTCCGCACTTCACTAAGTTGTTCAGTAAGAGCTGTGAGATTTACAAGCTGGTTGTCAACTTGAACAGAATATCCTACATGCCAGGAGAAGTATCAGTGATAATTTAACAAATATTTTAACACTGTTAACCCCTCCACAAATTTTCTGGTATTGACTGTAAATTCTGAAGCAAGGAAAGAAGAAAGTACATGAGTGTGGGCAACTGTTTGTAAGTATGTCATTTACAGATGGGACCTCCTCAGATGGGACCCAGGAGAAATGAGGAGGAGAGAAGATGACATCAAACACATGGGCTGGTATTTGTTCCCAGAAATGCTGCTAATCACTATGTTTGCTTACATCTCTCCTTTTCCTCCTCTATTCCTAAATATTGACTGAGGGATTTTCTAAGAGACAAACACATAATATATTAAGTAAATATGACAGCTATTCTTGACAACTTGACCACATCTGTAATTAACTAAACTCCCAAAACAGAGGGCATACTTGTGAGGTATTTTTGTTTAACTAGAAGTAGGTAGATGACTTATAATCTGGATCTTTGAGATAGGAAGCACACCTTTAATCTGGGCTACCTCTTCTGCCAGGGGCCTATATAAGCACATAGAAGAAGGAAGCTTTTGCTCTTTGCCTGCTTGCCCTCACCTTGCCAGCAAGTCAATTCCATCACTGGCATTAGAGCAACTTCTTTGGGATTCCAGCATGTATTGAAGACCAACTGAGACACCCAGCATCATGGACTATGCAACTAATGGATTTGTGGACTTTCCATTGACAGTGAGACTTTCTGTTGGTTCAATTAGCAGAACTGAAGCCTGTAAGTCATTTCACAGCACATATATGTGTGTATGTATGTGAGTATATATATTATATATATGATATATATATTATATAAGTTCTATTACTTAAGAGAAAAGTCATTAATACAATAACTAATTTTAAATACATTAATGATGATTCCATTGCTAATGTCTATTATGACACACTATAAGATGATAGAGGAGAACTTGAGGTTGTATTCACTTAGGACTATAAAGCTATCTGCATAGCGGGAAAGGATTTTAAATTTATTCTAGAGGCAAATAGTGTTGGCCTGTGCTCATTGAGGGAAAAGTTTTACCAAATCCCCTCAAAGATTCTTGATGTATTTTCCTATCTCAGGGATATTTTTTCCAGGAAATTCATAACATTCTAATGATAAAGGAATAGTCTAATAGATAAATCTTTTTTTGCTTGCTTTTATCTTTAAAATTTTACATTGTTCCCTACAGATATACAGAAAAATAGTAGTTTATAAAATGAATATACCATAGTTAATAAATTTTATGAAGCACTCAAACTTTGGTGTGAGAAAATACATAATAATCCCTTTAATACCCCAGAAAAGAATATATCTTGGATATAATTTATGCAAATTAGACTTGGAAGTCAAAGGTCAGTAAATACCCTAGATGCCTTAGCATGACAGAAGTTAAGAAATCAACTCCCAAGAAAATTCAATTTTGTACTCTAAGGTTATATTGCCAAAAGTATACAAATGTAAAAAGATTCATTTCAAGGTAATTTTATGTTGTGTTCATCCCTTTTGATACTGCTTCACTGAAATTTTTTCAGCTAAATTATCTGAGTGAAATGTTTCTCTGAGTGGAACACTCTGATGTAGGCATTTGCAATATCGCATAGTGGTGATATTGGGACATCGTGAGAAATATATCTGACCTCTGCTCACAGGTGCAGGTACACTTAGAATTTCGTGGATAGAGAGAGCTCCGTGTATCTTTCATTTTAACATTTGGTCTCTGAAATCTGTGACTGACGAAGGTTCCTAGTCCCTTAGCATTTACTTAGTGCCAGCATCATCCTCTGTTTTGATAAGGTGACACTTGTGAACCACCAGGGGAGTGTGCAACAGCTCCTGCTGTGTAGACTCTTGGAACTTTCATCTTCATTCACTCTCTTCCAGGGAAAGGAATGGTGTTTGAACCTGAATTAATTATCACTTGTGTGGATGCAAAAAAAAAAAAAAAAGGCCTCCATAAAAATTCCCAAGCAAGAGTTCAGACATCAGTTTTTGACAAGCTGGGTATCTGCAAAGGTCATTGGAGTTTCCTTTCCTGCTCCTAACATGTTGCTATATGCCACCTTCCTGTTTACACTTTGTAATTATTAAAATTTGAAGTGGCAAATGTTTTTTTCTTCTAATTTTTATGAGCTGCTCTAGCAAATTTGTGGAACATGAAGAGGAGGTCATGAGAACTTGCAGTGAATTGATCAGAAGCACAGGTCACAAAGTGGAGGTCTGATGGTGTCTGAAGACAGACCTGTGGATGGACCTGACAAAACTGTAAGAATGGTCTCTGTTTAGAGGTCTGCAGCATCACAATTGGAGAGAACTGAGGGATGGTCAGATTTTCCCTCATGTTTTATAACATGCTTTTGGTACAGAGAAACTGTATCATGGTTTGGTGACCAGCAGTGTACTATATTGCACTGTGAAAGTAGAAAGAATAGTCTGTTGTCTCTTAACTCTTACAATAGCAGTGAATGTTTATTGACTGGTAATTATAGCAACTCCTACTTACTCAGTTTGAACTCTTCACCAGAGAAACTGCTGTACATTTCACATTTGTTTTGTATTATTCCCATTGGGCCTAAAGGGTTTTATAGATGAGAGAACAAGAAACTGGAAGCAGTTCCTTGCATTAGGTAACAGTTAGGAATTTGTACCTAGGTCTGTGTGCAACAGTACTCTACCATGTATAATATGAAAAGCAGTTTTCTTGGTATTAATTTTTAGGTAGCTTATATAAATGAATAACCCCCTTCTCTTCTGCATAACATACATGACATTTATACAAGACACTCTAACTTCACCCTTACTCTAACTCACTATTCTCCAATTTGCCACATTTGAAACTGCATAAAGGAGTCCTGAGTTTTCGTGTATTTTCCCACGGGCACGTTTGGAAACAACATAAAACTATGCCATCTCTAAGCTATTTTGTCATTTCCCAAGGAAATATTCACCAAGATAGCAGAGTAGATAAACACTATTTTCTGCAATTCCTACAGATGCCTGAACAGTGAAGGTCACCAGGGCACAGACAAGAGAATGCTCAACCTTTAAAGAAAACTTTGACCTGTGTATCTGCCAGAGGTTGTATATGAAATTATATTCTGAAAGCCATCGTTGACACCTATGCTAAAAGCTGCAAATACACATACAGGAACCACAATTCTGAACCCAGTCAGAAGACATATTCTTTGAGTGGCTGTGGTTATTTTTCATGACACAATTAATTTGAACTCTAACTTTCTCTTTTTTAACTGTCTATATATAACCTTGCCTCTTCATGTTTTCATAAAGAAACTGCATTTTTAGGGCAGTTTTTTTTCTTTGCTAAGCAAAGTTTGAAACTAATTCATTTCTTATGACTTTATTATGAAATATGTGCTACATTGTTATTTCCTTCTCATATAGCACATACAAAGTTTATGGAGTCTTGCCTATTCATGTAGGGGTCAAGTGGCTTGTTCAAGGTTAAAGAACAACTCATAAACTGAATCAAGGACATTCCAGGAACTAAGGAAGTGTTTGGTAAACAAAACGATGATAACTTGTGGAAAGGCTCCACAGAAGAAAATAGAAAATAGCTCCTAATAGCTGAACCTAGAGAACAATTTGAGCAACAAAATCGAGCTCAGTAGTAGATTACAACACAACACAAAAAATAAACCCCCACAAAGTATATAGAGTACTATAAACACTTGAACAAATATACAAATAAGGAAAAGAAAATGAATGTCTCATACAGAAAATTTCCAAGCAGTTATTTAGTTTGAGTTATACATATTTCCAAGAAATGGAAACTGAGATCCTATTCCTCTCTGTCCTTCAGGCTATAGTGTGGACTATGCTTGTTTTCAAAGACAACAGTATAAAATCAGTTGCATACCAAAGCATGTGAAATAAAACTTTAGTGAAATAAGATATTGCCTTGACAGATAATCAAATGTTGCAGTGTGAATAAGTTTCTCATCCTTAATGTGATGTGAATAATACTTCACCTCTGCATCATTTTTAAAAGAGTATCTATAATCCTAGTTAAAAATTCGAAGATCATTGGACAAACTTGGGTAGAAAATATTTTACAAAACATTCAACAATGTAACATAAGTAAGAGCACAAGAAATTGGCAATAAGGATATCTGGGAAGAGCAATTTTAGAGTTCTCTGTACAATTATCACAATGTTTTTTTAATAAAGATAAAATGACTCAAAAATAAAAATTGAGAAAGGAAGAAAAAAATCAATAAAAATTCTAGAGTACTAGAATTGTATGTTCTGAGACGTCTAAAAAAATCAGATATGTTTCCTGTTATTTGTGAGGTTTTGTGGAAAGTTGGTTGGTTATACATAATATGGAATATATTTTGCAACTTTCCAGTGTTCATTTCATTCAGTAGAGGGGATGGATGCTTACAGTGTGAAGAAAATCAAGGAGGACTCGACTCCATGCCTTCCATAGCATAAACCTTCAACACACATGAGTCCGTTCATTATTAGGATTTCAAATTATCTTTGCCATGGTTTAGGATACTTATTACTTTGTTCCAGTTTCTTGTATATTCATAGATTGGTACAAGTGGGAGACTTTTAAAATGTAAAAATATTATAAACTCTGAGAATCATATCAGTAAAGATCAATAGATAATGCAGATTAGTCAGCTGATATAATAACTCATTCAGTGAAATGGTCCTTCAATTTATCCTGAAGGACATTTGAGAAAAGTTCATCTATCCACAGAGATTGGAGACTATGTTCAGAAACATGTTACTTGAATGGATATGATATGAAAGAAAACTGAGTCAATCAATGGTATCAACATTCCTAAAGACATCCTAGCCATAACATGAAAGAAGGGAAGTCTGAGAAGAATAATTTGTCGTTGCTTTCTCTGCAGTCTCCATGAGTGCCTTAGGCTATCATAGGCTGATGTCATTAACTATTAGGTTCATTCAACTAATGAACTCTCCTTGCTCTGATTAATTTTATTTCCCATGTAGATTCTTTTTAGTGAACATAGTGCACTCTTGGGTCATTTTGCTTGTTATAGTTCTCATGGTACATTTGTAAATTTGCATTATAGCTCACTCTCTGGATTCTTGGGGATTTGAGTAACCTAGTTTTATTTGAGAAATGTTGTGCAATCTTATTCCCACTTGACACATTAGTCTTGAAATTAAAATTGGTGATAAATTCACATGTGGTACATATTCGAGCATACATTCATCCTCAGACATGTTATTGTTAAGAATTGGTTGTTGCTGCTACTTTTATGGAATTACTTTGTATATCTATTGTTAATGTGAGCCAGTCAGACAAAACTGAAATTCATAAGAAAATAAGATGAATCAATGTTTCAGTCAATGGTATCAACATTCCTAAAGGCATCCTAGCCATAACATGGACAGACTGCATGTCTGTTTGCCTCCCTATTGGCCAGTTGTTATCTTCCTGATATCTTTTCTCCAGTTTTTCTTTTCATCTTCAGCACCTGAACCTTTTTTGATTCTAAATGCTCAGGACAGCTAGTAACGAGTAGATGAGCCACTTTATAGGCATTTCTTAATTCATCATTGAATGGAGTGTAGACGTTATTCAACCAGCAGGTTTAGCAGCTGTGATAAATGGTGGGTGTGATTTAAATTTGAGCAGAATTGTGCTTAATTGAAAAATTGGCCACTACATGAAAGTTTTACTGTAAAGATGAAGACAACATTGAAAGACTCCCAAAGGTTCAGAATGCAAAAGAGACAGCCACTTCAGTTAACATTTCATGAACCAAGTGGTGTTTTGTGAAGCAAGGTAAATACATTCCAAGACCATCTTTTCAGGATGGGCTGAGCATCAGTTAACTTGTGAATCCCTGGCCTTAGAGGAGATCTATTGGTTTTTAGAATTTCCAAAGGGAATTCAGTTTTTTTTAACTTATTTATTTATTGCTTCAGGTTACATCTCCATCAGAGTGTCCTCTTTCCACCCCTCCCAGTCACGCCCTCCCACCCACTACCCCCTAACCCTTCCATCCCACTCCTCTGGAGTGGAGTGTCCCTACATAACAGTCCCCCACCCCAGTTCAGCAGTCATATGAGGGCCAGGGGCCTTCTCATACAGTGGGGGCCTACAAGGCAGCACCATTAGGGCAAAGTGTCTCATTGACAGGGAGAAAAAGAAAAAGTCTATGTCCATGTTCTCTTTGGTGGGTTGGTTGTGGTATAGATATCATGTACTATGTACCTAAAATCTGACTATAAGTGAATAGATGCCATGCACATCCTTCTGAGTCTGGGTTAGCTCACTCAGGATGAGCTTCTCTAGTTCCATCCATTTGGCTGCAAATTGCATAATTTCATTGTTTCTGATAGCTGAGTAATATTCCATTGTGTAGATGTACCACTGTTTTTTAATCCATTCTTCAGTTGAGGGACATCTGGGTTGTTTCCAGTTTCTAGCTATTATAAATAAGGCTGCTATGAACATAGATGAGGAAACCTCCTTGTGATTCCGTGAGGAGTCATTTTGGTGTATACCCAGAAGTGGTATGGTTGGGTCCTGAGGCAAAGCTATTCCACGTGGCACAAGCCTGCACTCCCACCAGCAATGGAGGAAGGTTCCCCTTTCTCCACGCCTTGCCAGCATGTGCTGTCATTTGAGCTTTTGATCTTAGCCATTCTGCAAGTTTGAGATGGAATCTCAGAGTCCTCTTGAGTAGCATTTCTCTGATGATTAAGGATGCTGAACATTTTTTCAAGTGTCTCTCAGCCTTTAGAAATTCCTCCTTTGTGAATTCTCTGTTTAGCTCTTTTCCCCATTTATTGATTGGATTATTTGCTTTCTTGGCATTTAATTTCTTGAGTTCTTTGTAAATTTTGGATATTAGCCCTCTATCAGATATGGGGTTGGTGAAGATTTTTTTCCCAATCTGTAAGCAGCCGTTTTGTTGGAATGACAGTGTCTTTTTCCTTACAGAAGCTTTTCAGTTTCATGAGGTCCCATTTATTGATTGTTCGTCTTAGGTCCTGAGCTTTGGTGTTCTGTTCAGGAAGTTGTGACCTGTGCCAATGAGTTCAAGGGTTTTTCTGACTTTCTCTTCTAGTAGATTTAAGGAATTCACAGGTTTGGCAAGGATTATGAGTAATTTTAATACCTTCTACAGTATGGTCTTTCTTTAAGAAGATGTTTTGTTACCAAGGTGCCCACAGATTTTATTCACATTGGTCATGATTATCTAAATGTAGAAATTAATCCATTTGGAGAGAAAAAAGGATAAGATGATATTCTCAAGTGTTATACCTTGCTAACTACAGTCTACAGTAAAATTTTTATAGTACACATTGTAAACTAAGCACTGTACTCTACATTTTAAATAACTGTTTTTTAATAATATAAGCCTTTTGATATGAAAGCTTATTCAATTTGCATGCAAATAACTATGCCACTGGGTCTATGTCTCTATTACGAGATTCATAGAAATTAAACCAAGTCCAGTATCTGTTCTTCACTTGTTAGATTCCTTCTGTTTAAAGTTATTTTTATTTTAGAAAAGATTATATTCATCACATATCAGAACTGAGCACCAACAGGTTAAGCTCATTGATAAGTAGTTTGATCTGATTAATTTTCCCAGATATGCACATGATAAAAGATTTGCTTCATCCTTATTCACATCTTGCAGACCTTGAACTATTCCTATAAATCCTGACACATATTTATTTGCATTTTCAAAAAATACTTGTTCTAATAAAAGCATAATAGACTTGTTCAATTACAGTAAAATATTCCCTATAATTCTAAATAAATAGGACCCACTCAAAAACTAAACCATGGATACAGTCATATCCACACAAAGAGGACTTTTTCTTGTGAGCCCACCATAGGAATAGAGCTTTAGGTTATAGAAATCTGAAATATACTGTTACCCATGTTACCTGAAATATAGTCTAAGAGATTTCTGAACCTCTCATTTCATATTTATGAAGTGTGCTGATCAAAATAGGTAATATTTGTAAAGCTCCTGTGCATCACCAAATAAAGAAAGAAAGCTAACGCAATACACCAAGGATTACTAAAAGTACTGAACCATTCCTGCGAGGGTGGACCTATATTGACCTCCAGGTCAAAGTGCAAAGGTCTTCCTTTCCAGCACAGAGCAACCCGACTCTTAAGAACACTGAAATCATCACATCACAAAGAAAAGAGGATAAAAGCCAGTAAGTGTTACAGCTAGAATGCTTAGTAATTTCATGATTTTGAATTGTAAAGTGAATAAGAATATTATTAGCTTGAAGAAACAAGTCCATTAGATTATGACTGAATGAATTTTGACTACTTTAAAGAAGGCTGAGAGAATGTCCCTGAATGAAAACTTCTATTTCCTATGTTGTTTTCTTATTCTCTGACTACATTTTCCTGTCCTCACCTTCATTTACAATCCATAAAAATTGTTTCTACTTTTTATAGTATTTCATAAATTATTTCTTAATAACATTTTTATTTTCACCAAAAGAGAACCAAGTGTTATATACTTAACTGACAAGAGCAACTTCAGATTATTAAACTCTGATTTAAAAAAAAATCTATTAGAATATTTACTGTGCTTTATCAAAAACAGGACAGTTTAAGGCAGTGGTTCTCAACCTGTGGGTCATAACCCCATGATAGGTGAATGAGCATTTCACAAGGGTTGCCTAAGACCATTGGACAACACAGATATCAACATCAAAATCTATAACAGTAGCAAAATTACATCTGTGAAGTAGCAACAGAAACAATTTTATTGTGGGGGAGGGGCCACCACAACATGAGGAACTGTATTAAAGGGTCACCTTATTAGGAATGATGAGAACCAATTGTTTAAGAGGAAAGGGATATAAACTTTTTCTTGATTATACATTGCTTTCAGTCACTTACTAAATGTGTTTAATTTTGATGATTTGGGATTTACAAAGTAAGGTTAGAAGAAATAAAATATTTCCAGGATATTAAACTGATATTTTTTATATTTGTTTTCATTTTGAATAGTTAGTTTACCCTCATAATTTAAATATCTTAAGTCTAAAAACTAGTAATTATTAAAATGGGAAGATGAAACTGATTTCATAGCAGAAATATGAATTACTATGTAGCAAAAGTCAATTGTAATATAAAGTAATGTGTAGACTCATAAGTCTTCCCCCATAGATTAGGAAGTGTGAGTATAGTGCAGGAAAGAAAAAAATGTATATTGGGAGACTGCCATAAAAAACTGTTAGAGGCTGAAGATACGGCTCAACATTTAAGAACACTTATTGTTCTTCTAGAGGACCTAGTTCTGTTCCCAGCACCTACATAGCAGTTAACAACTATCTGAAACTCCAGTCCCAGGTAGTCCAATGTTCACATCTGGCCTCTTTAGGCAACAAGTAACATGTGATCACAAACATTTGTGGAGGCAAAGCTCTTAGACACATAAAAACAAATAAGCAAAATGTAAAAAAAGTAATTTTTACATGTATGAGAGATATGGAAAGTTTGTTCACATTTTTCTATTTTTCCATCTTGTTTGCATTAAAAGCTTGTATTCTGTTTGTTTTATATTTATTATTCATTCAGTGTGTGTGTGTGTGTGTGTGTGTGTGTGTGTGTGTGTGTGTGTGTGATATGCATGAGTATTCAGAGGCCATAGGAAGATATTGGATGTCCTATACTATCGCTTTCCACCATATTGCTTTGACCTAGGATCTTTCCTGAGCCTGGACCTCACTGTCTTCTCATGCATGCTAGGTGGTTGGCAAGCCCAGGCACTGATCCTCCTGTTGCCACAATTTCCTTCATTCCTTGCCTGTATGTGGATATGGGATCTCAAACTCAGGTCTTCATATTTGTGCAACAAGTGCTCATATCCAACAAATCATATTCCTGGTCCCAAAGGTATTATTTGCAAACTATTTTGTTTTATGTTTTTCTTTCATTAATAATGCTTCATTTTGTTTTATTAAAATTTTACTGACTATACAAAGGAATGGGCTTCATTATAAAATTTCCATTCATATATAAAAACAAGTACAATGATGCAGATGTATGAACATTTTCAAACTTGTTTTACTAGAGTTAATACCTAGTAATAAGATTCTTGTATTAAGGTAAAGCTTACAGATTTTGTTATAGGTTGCTAAGAAAAATTATTCTCCATGTTACATAGGAAGATGTTGCCAAAGTTCTTACCAGCATAGTGCCTGAAACACTAGTCTCAGAACATAATCATTAATATTTAGCATAATAATTAAAAGTTATTGCAAATTAAGTAAATGTAAGTAAAATGGCATCTTTATTTTGGCTATGTTTACACAATTGTTAACATGCTACCAAATACTAATAGTGATTTTTAGTCTTCCACATTATTTATAAACAATAGACATTTTATATTTGAGAATTAGAATTTACACATCTATATGAGATCTCTATTTTAGAAGCACAGTTTTTATGTGTTTAGATCACTGCAAATGTATTTCTATGTTTGTCATTGGCACTTAAACGTTTTAATGATCTTGAAAATAAATGTATATTTTATATATTTAAATTTTGACTCTCGGCCATTAGGGATTCCTCCTTTGTGAATTCTCTATTTAGCTCCATCTCCCATGTTTTGATTGGATTATTTGGTTTCTTGGCATTTAGTTTCTTGAGTTCTTTGTAGATTTTAGATAATTGCCCTCTATCAGATGTGGGGTTGGTGAAGATTTTCCCCCAGTCTGTAGGTTGCTGTTTTGTTCGAATGACAGTGTCCTTTGCCTTACAGAAGCTTTTCAGTTTCATGAGGTCCCATTTATTGATTGTTGGTCTCAGGTCCTGAGCTGTTGGTGTTCTGTTCAGGAAGTTGTCACCTGTGCCAATAGTTCGAGGGTTTCTCCTACTTTTTCTTCTAGTATATTTAGTGTGGCCGGCCTTATGTTAAAGTCTTTGATCCACTTGGATTTAAGTTTTGTACAAGGTGATAGGTATGGGTCTAATTTCATTCTTTTGCAAGTGGACATCCAGTTGGACCAGCACAATTTGTTGAAGATGCTGTCCTTCTTCCAGTGTGCGGTTTTGGCTTCTTTGCCAAAGATTAGTTGGCCAAAGGTGTGTGGGTCCATGTTTGGGTCTTCAATTTGATTCCATTGATCCACTGGTCTGTTTCTATACCAGTACCATGCTGTTTTTATTACTATTGCTCTGTAGTACAGCTTGAAATCTGGGATGGTGATATCTCCAGATGTTTTTTTATTGTACAGGATTGATTTAGCTATTCTGGGCTTTTTGTTGTTCCATATGAAGTTGAGAATAGCTTTTTCAAGGTCTATAAAGAATTGTGTTGGTATTTTGATAGGAATTGCATTGAATCTATATATTGCTTTTGGTAGGATAGCCATTTTTATTATGTTGATCCTACCTATCCATGAGCATGGGAGATCTTTCCATCTTCTAAAGGCCTCTTCCATTTCTTTCTTCAGGGGCTTGAAGTTCTTGTTGTATAGGTCCTTTACTTGCTTGGTTAGAGTTACCCCCAGGTATTTTATATTGTTTGTGGCTATTGTGAAGGGGGTTGTTTCCCTTATTTCTTTCTCAGTATATTTGTTTGTTGTATAAAGAAGGGTTTCTGATTTTTTTTTTTGAGCTAATTTTGTATCCAGCCACCTTGCTGAAGTTGTTTATCAGCTGTAAGAGTTCTTTGGTGGAGTTTTTGGGGTCGCTTATGTATACTAACATATCATCTGTGAATAGGGATAATTTTACTTCTTCATTTCCAATATTTATCCCTTTTATATCCTTTAGTTGTCTTATTGCTCTAGCCAGGACTTCAAGTACTATATTGAAGAGATATGTTGAAAGTGGACATCCTTGTCTTATCCCTGAGTTTAGAGGAAATGCTTCAAACTTCTCTCCATTTAATTTGACGTTGGCCACTGGCTTGCTGTATATTGCCTTTATTATTTCTAGGTATGGTCCTTGTATGCCTGTTCTCTCCAGAACTTTTAGCATAAAGGGGTGTTGGATTTTCTCAAATGCTTTTTCTGCATCTAGTGAGATTATCATGTGGTTTTTTTCTTTCATCTTGTTTATATGGTGAATTACATTGATAGACTTTCGTATATTGAACCATCCTTGCATTCCTGGGATGAAGCCTACTTGATCATGATATATGATACTTTTGATGTGTTCTTAAATTCGGTTTGCTAGTATTTTATTAAGTATTTTTGCATCTATGTTCATGAGGGAGATTGGTCTGAAGTTCTCTTTCTTTGTTGGGTCTTTGTGTGGTTTAGGAATCAGAATGACAGTGGCCTCATAGAATGAGTTTGGCAGTGTTCTTTCTGTTTCTATGTGGTGGAAGAGTTTGAAGAGTAATGGTGTTAGTTCCTCTTTGAAGGTCCGGTAGAATTCCATGATAAAGCCATCTGGCCCTGGGCTTTTTTTTGGTTCGGAGATTATTAATGACTATTTCTATTTCCTTAGGGGTTATTGGGCTGTTTAAGCTGTTAATCTGATTTTGATTTAGTTTTGGTAGGTGGAATTTATCGAGGAAATTGTCCATTTCACTTAGGTTTTCAAATTTGGTGGAATATAGATTTTTAAAGTAGAACCCGAATATTTTCTGGATCTTCTCAATGTCTGTTGTTATTTCTCCCTTTTCATTTCTGATTTTGTTGATTTGGGTTCTTTCCCTTTGCCTTTTAGATAATTTGGCTAGGGGTCTGTCTATTTTGTTGATTTTCTCGAAGAACCAACTCTTGGTTTCATTGATTCTTTGTATAGTTCTTTTTTATTCTAAGTTGTAAAATAAATAAATAATTTTTGTCTTAGGCAAATAATTCAACTATGAAAACATCAGTTCTACTAGGACATGACCTTTCCCTTTTGTATGATCTTATATTTCTAGCAACTGATATATGTTTAGCACTTAGAAAATTCCCAGTAACATTAAGTGAATGTCTGTTCATAACTATAAAACATTTGGTAGTTATAACTCTGAATGAGATAAAATTCAACTATTAATTGCTTTATTTCTTATCTAAAACTTTGTTCTTAGACATCATTAATTATAGGTATTTTGAAATAAATTGCTCTGATTTATTTAATATAATTTCTTTTCATGCATATCTGTAGTTGTGAACTCAATGCAAAGAAAAAAAACTGACCACTAAAATAGTTTCTCTGCAAATCTTTTCCATTATGCAAATCCATTTTTATAATTATCAACTGTCTACTCTGCCTCAGAAATTTCTGTGACATATTAGTCAAGGTTTTTAAAGTTTTGTGGTCCTGGTAAGTTTAGACAGAAATTTCTTAGATGCACAGCATTGGCACACTGAATTACCATACACAGGAGTAGAATAAAATCTGAAAGATAGTAAAAGTCAATATGGGAACATTGAACTTTTTGTCAGAAGGTGTACCTAAGACATATCATTGATGATATGATGTAGATGCTGTTTCTTCTTTTGTTTCTGTGAAAGAAAAAATTCAGAAATGGTATTGTAAACATTTAGACAATAAACATCCATGTTTCACTCTGATATTTATAAAATAGAAGAAAAATTTCCACAATCTCATTCTAGCTTCATGTGACACTGTGAATCCCACACAGCAATGACTCAATGAGCTAGGAGGTAGCTACTGATATTGAACAAAAAAAAAAATAACAAATATTCTATAGATACAGGAAAATTTAAAAAACTAACTTTTTATTAATATATAAAGAAAACAACTATTACATTAAAAATCACAACATTAATACTATATGAAAATTGAAGATATTCAGAATTAATATGTAAGCATCATACACTGTACAGTGTGAGAAGGGTCATCTTAACTGATTTAATTGATATAGAAAACACAGTCTGAAAGCAGACCTCAGCAATGTCTGGTTTGGGACTCTGGCCTGGGTAAACAAACTAGCTGAGCACTTAGCATGCATTTAGGTCTCTCTGCTCTTGATTATGGATGTGCTGGGATCTTGACTTTCATTGCTGTGACTTCACCTCAGTTATGGGCTGTAATATGCTTTTATAAATTAAAATGAATGTTTTTGCCCATAAGTTGCTTTATATCTGGTTATTTTATTATAGAAATAGAAAAGAAACCAGAACACTAGGTTACTCAGTTTATAGCAACTGCTAACACACAGGCATTTCTCGGGTGGCTTATCTTTGTAGTCTAGAGCTAGGTTAAAACTTATTTGTGACTGGATCTAGTTTCAAATAGTATGTTGTGTCCTATTTCCACTGTCTGTGTTTCTAGACTCCAATTTCTATAGAGTCAGACGTTTTACCATATAAAATCTATCAGAAAGCTATTTCTCCTCATGTTGAGTAAACTCTTTCTTCATAAGTCTCCATAAATTTGAATATTTACACTTGGAAATATCAACACATTTGATGATGAAATGTGAGATGGGAGATAAAATATAAAAAACCCAGGTGCATCTTTACCAGTCTCTAGAAACAGCAACTTTAATGGCCAGTGACAAAACTGGATAGTAACCTATCTTCAAAGAGTAAAATTGAAAACCTACTAGCCTTCTGTGTTCATATGATTTAGTTAATATTAAATGTTTCAGGCTGAACTTGCAGAATCTCTAAATGAGGAGCCATGACAACTTTCTTCCCTCAAGCAATGACAAAATATTCCAACTACTTTGAGAAATTTGATAAATTCATGAAAAAGGTGTAGAAGTATTTTCAGGATAGTTAGGCCCCTGTATGTATTGCCATTGTCTGAGGCTTCACAGTCTGTTGACTGATTCCTATTAGAGAAGATATCCAACAAGTGTTCTCAACTTGTAGAGAGAGAATGTGATTTAGAAAAGTTCATAGGAGACCTGACTCTTTGAAGTGATGTCAAAACCAATTTTAACTTTGGTGACAGAATCCAGAGAATGATAACAATGCATAATTCTTGATTATGACATTGATTATCAATAGGGGCATGAGATAGGTCATCATATCAACTAGAAATTAA
Source organism: Lophiomys imhausi (assembly GCA_907164525.1). NCBI lineage: Eukaryota > Metazoa > Chordata > Mammalia > Rodentia > Muridae > Lophiomys > Lophiomys imhausi. The sequence goes on from CAJQZJ010033927.1 coordinate 2,550,641, forward strand.
CAGTGGTATAAAACAGATCATTATATCAAATAGGGAGAACTGAGATATTACTCTATGTTCCTATAGACCCGGGTCATAAGAAAGACGGAATATACTTGGGAGAGACCACAGGACGATAACACTTAGCCATCTGTGACTGAGCAGGGGATCTAGAGACCACAGAACGATAGCACTTAGCCATCTGTGACTGAGCAGGGGATCTAGAGACCACAGAACGATAGCACTTAGCCATCTGTGACTGAGCAGGGGATCTAGAGACCACAGAACGATAGCATTTAGCCATCTGTGGCTGGGCAGGGGATCTAGAGACCACAGAACGATAGCACTTAGCCATCTGTGGCTGAGCAGGGGATCTAGAGACCACAGAACGATAGCACTTAGCCATCTGTGGCTGAGCAGGGGATCTAGAGACCACAGGACGATAGCACTTAGCCATCT
>CAJQZJ010033927.1:2551088-2603823 GCA_907164525.1 Lophiomys imhausi
AGCAGGGGATCTAGAGACCACAGGACGATAGCACTTAGCCATCTGTGACTGAGCAGGGGATCTTTCACTTTTAAAAAATTAAAGCATAGGCACACTTGTAAACTGATTCAAGATTTCATGTAGTTTTAAAGCAATGTGTACATTCATCAGTCAGGTACGGAAGGCATAATGGCTCAAGTTGCCTAAGCACATGCAAATAGTCAACAGAGTATCAGCTATGTTTGGATACCTTTAAGTGTATCAAATGCCGTTTCAGAAGAAAATGAGAAGAATTAAAGCAGAGGAAAAACAAATATTGGTTGTAAAATTTTAAATTTTTTAAAATAAATAAATGTACTTATTTGTTGCTTCAGGTTAAATCTCCATCATATTGTCCTCTTTCCCCATTCCCAGCCCCGCCCTCCCACCCTCTACCCCCTAACCCTTCCATCCCACTAATCTGGAGTGCAGTGTCCCTACATAACAGTCCCTTGCCCAAGTTCAGAAGTCATATGAGGGCCAAGAGCCTCCTCATACACTGGGGGGGGGGTCTACCAGGCAGTGCTCCAGTGAAAAGTGTCTCATTGCCAGGGAGAGAAAACTAAAAAACAAACAAACCAAAAAAAAAAAAAAAAAAGTCTATGCCAATGTTCCCTTTGGTGCATTGGTTGTAGTATAGATATCCTGTACTATATAGCTAAAATCTGACTATAAGTGAATAGATGCCATGTGCATCCTTCTGAGTCTGGGTTAGCTCACTCAGGATGAGCTTCTCTAGTTCCATCCATTTGGCTGCAAATTACATAATTTCATTGTTTCTGATAGCTGAGTAATATTCCATTGTGTAGATGTACCACTGTTTTTTTAATCCATTCTTCAGTTGAGGGACATCTGGGTTGTTTCCAGTTTCTAGCTATTACAAATAAGGCTGCTATGAACATAGATGAGGAAACTTCCTTATGATTCCATGAGGAGTCATTTGGGTATATACCCAAAAGTGGTAGGGCTGGGTCCTGAGGCAAAGCTATTCCAAGTTTTCTAAGATATCGCCAGACTGACCTCCATAGTGGTTGCACAAGCCTGTACTCCCACCAGCAATGGAAGAGGGTTCTCCTTTCTCCACACCCTCGCCAGCATGTGCTGTAAATCTACAAAGAACTCAAGAAATTAAATGCCAAGAAACCAAATAATCCAATCAAAAAATGGGAACGGAGCTAAATAGAAAATTCACAAAGGAGGAATCCCTAATGGACGAGAGACACTTGAAGAAATGCTCAACATCCTTAATCTTCAGAGAAATGCAACTCAAGATGACTCTGAGATTCCATCTCACACCTGTCAGAATGGCTAAGATCAAAAGCTCAAATGACAGCACATGCTGGAAAATTTTAAACTTGACCAAAAATAAATCTAAGCTATGCATTTAAAAATCAGTAAATTCTCTCGAAGACCAGCTTCAACATCACAGGGGTAACTGAGGCAGGGCATAGTCAGCATCTAGGGAGCAGAACTGATATTGCTTGTGGGGACAGGTACTGAAAACTGTTGCAGAATATTTGATCAGGTTGTAAACTGTAAAACCCTGTTTCTAACTCTGGGATGGCTAGGCCTTTAATCCTAGACCTTTCTGTTTACTGTAAATAAGTACTTGTGTGAATCTTCCCTCGCACACACCTTTAATCCAAGAACTTTCTGTTTATTGAAAACAGGTCGCTATGGTATGGCTCACCCTTAGCACACACCTTTAACCCAAGAGCTTTCTATATTCAGAATTAAATGAAGTTAACCCTAGGTCAAGAGGCAGAGCAAAAAACCAGCTGACAGATGAAATAGAAAGGAGAGACATTGAGCTGGTAGGTGTTTAAGAAAGTATGGAGAAGGAGTTGGAAGGTTTTCTCTTTCAGAAATTTTTCTTCCTTTGATAGGTTTTTCTTCCTTCAAGGTTTCTTCCTCTAGATTCTTCTAGGCTTCTTCCTGAAGGGTTTTCAGCTGAATAAGAAAGTCAGCTGGATGAGCTACCAAGCCTTTTCCTTCTGATACATGAGCTGAGTGGGAAGGTTTTATCCATCTTGGACCTTGGTGGAGTAGGAAAGTCAGCTGTGTGCTTTCCTGCTGCTCTGAGGTAGCAGGCTTTCCACACAGCAACTGACTCCTTATCTTCATTGATAAAATAGAACTGGCAGTGATTTATTTATTTTTAAGTATCAGATAGTGGTTGGTGAATGGAGAAAAGAAAAAAGGGGAAGAAAAGCTCATCCTGAGTGAGCTAACCCAGACTCAGAAAGATTCACAGGGCATCTATTGATTTATAATTGGATGTTAGCCATATAATACAGGATAACTATACTACAACCAATGTGCCAAAAGGAACTGGAACATAGACTGTGTTACTTGTTATTATACACTTTGCCCAAGTGGTGCTACCATGTAGGCCCACAGTATATGAGGATGCTGTTAGCCCACATATGACTGTTGAACTGGGGCAGGGAACTGATATATAGGGATAGCCCACTCTGGAGGAGTAGGATAGAAGGGAGAATGTGTAGAGGGTGGGAGGGTGGGACTGGGAGGAGTGGAAAGAGGGCACTGTGATGGATATGTAAGGAAGTAATAAATAAACATTTTAAAAATAAACAAAGAAATCTCAATGTCCTATTCTATTGCAAACTCAGATGACCAGAATGCTAGCAGAAATGCAGAGAGTAGACTGCCCATGAGATTTCAAATGTAAATGAGGACTCTGGGGATTCATTTAGTAGCAATGGTACTACATTCTGCCAAAGTACTTGTTTACATTTTAGGGTACTGCATTCCCCTGTCAGGGGGGAATTTGTGGCTTAATTTAGTTACCAGAGTAAGTAATTTCCACACAGCCCAAGACTGGCTATTTTCAGCTAATCTACAGTAAAAGTTGGGTGTAGATAAAGTGTTGTCAGAAAAAGATTATTTTTCAAGTTGTCAAGGAAGTACTGATTGCTAAAGAGACTAATAGCATTTGAAAGAAATCAAGAACACTGCCTGAGGACAGCAAGAAAGATGTTGATAAGGCATGTAAAAATGGCAAGATTCGACCCCTGTTTCTAACTCAAGAGTATAAGTGAGTCATCTCCCTCTGACAACTTTGATTTGAAAGGAAAATTCTGGGATGCTAAAATGCCCAGAACAATTCAGATGGTTAGAATCTGCTGCAGCTATGATCTAGGAGTGACAAGATAAAGTTTCAGTTGCTAACAGATTTTGTCATTGTCCACATACTTGCTTCATAAGTGTTGACTATTCACACCACCCACTAAAGCAGCAGGGAAAGCTTTCCCTGCTGCTGTGGAATCCCTTTGTAAACTTTTTAAACCCTCAAGGGAGGAAAGTTGGCAGGACTCTTCCTATGGATCTCCAGCAACCCACCCATCCCCTAGACCCCTCTAACTGTCATAATGGGGTTTCCAGCCTCTATAACTGTCATATAGGTAATTTCCAGCCCCTCAATAGTACCTTTGAAAGATTATGCTATTTTTAGGTGAAAAATCTGAACAAAAAGTCACCAGTTTTCCTGCTTGCCACAGGAACCCACCAATCCCTGAACAGAAAAAAACACCAATCCCTGAAGAGAAAAAAACCACCAATCCCTGAGCTCCCCCATGCTCAGGACTTGAAATCCTACCAGTCCTCACCCTGGAAATTTCTGTCCACTAGGATATCCTACATAAAGCCTGTGTCTACTTAGTTCCCTTTCTGTCCTCTCTTGCAAGTAGAGGCAGCCTACCCTGGATTCATTCCTCCACACCCTGAACACTCCCAATAAATCTCCTTTATGGGATTTGCTGCCTGTTATGACTCTTTCATCAGAAGAAGCTAAGAAACAATGAAGAGAATAAGGGAAGAAGCAAAGAATTAGAGCTGCACTGAAGCTTCAAAGCTCCTCAGCTCAGCTAGGGATACCCTCCTCTGGGAGCTGCCATGCTTCAGCTGAGGAGACTTCCTGTCAGTTCTGTGTGGTTCCTGGGCTCTAATGTCTCAGGAAGCCCTTCCATTGGGACACTGTCTTAGCTCAGGGTTATGTGGTTCCTGGACTCCTGAGTCTTAGGACATTCTTCCATCTGAGCAGGAAATCCAACAATAAAAATGTGGAATATAAGAACTGTGGAGTCATGAAGCTTATACACAGATATGTAAGGAAGGCCTGTGACATCATTCAGAATAGGAGTCCATGTGGGCAACCTTAGAAGGCTATACATGAAACTGAGAAAATAGAGTCAAAATTGTGGTGGAAACATCAGCAAGTAAGCTGGAGACACTGAGTAAACCTAGCCCAGGAGAGAGACTAAGAGGAGTACAACTGTGCAATGCCACACAAGAAGGGCTGCTCGATCATTTTGGAGCCAAGATTTCAATCTCTTTCCTCTAGCTAAGGACATGAAGCTACAGTGTTTAATGTTTGACCACTTGAGTTTTAGTCTTGCTTTAGTTTCAATCCTCTTTCTATCCTTCCATCTCTTTACTATAGAATGGCAATATTTATCTTTTATCATGTATGTTTTTCGTATATATAAAGGATATTGTCATTTGGCATTAAGAAGGCAGTTAAGAGGCTTAAAATGCTGTAAATAAATTAAGGGTTACTACAGTTCCATGTGGTTTTCTAAACCTTTAAGAGTTGAAGTAATTTGGAACTGAGGTAAAATATTGGAGAAGGGTGGTGTTAGCCAATGCCTTTAACTCCAGCAGAGACAGGATGATCACTATAGAGTTAGTTGTCTTGTAAATTCTAGAGTTTCAATCAACAGGGTGATGATGGTGCACACCCTTAATCCCATCACTTGAGAGGGATATCCCCTTATACCAACACACTGGAGACAGAAAACTGCAGATCTCTGAGTTCAAACCAGCCTGACACAAAGCAAGCTCCAAATAGAGAAAAACTTAGATCCAGGGGTGGTGGTACACATCATTAATCCCATTAGTTGGGAAGTACATGCCTTTGATCCCAATACTTAGAATGTAGTGACAGGCACAAAGGATTTGGAATGATTGAAGTTTAAAAGCTACTAACAAAAGGCATGCTGAAATTCAAAGTGAATTGTCCTTTGAGATCTCAAAATATATATGCACTTAAAGGTTTGTTTAGTGCCAAAATATCAAAATAATGTCTTTTTTTAATCTCAATTGAAAAATAATACTTTTTATATTGTCAAAAAAACCCTAATTTGCTCTAGGAAAAATATTACCTTGCCCCCCCCCAAAAAAAAGTAGTATCCCAGAGTTAGGATTAGGGCAGGGCTCTGTTCTTATCTTTCCAGGAGATTAAAAAGCATCCCTCTAAGGAATCCAAAGATAACCTGACAACTGAAACCTCAGAACAAAACAGATTAGACACCAAAGAAGACAAGTAGCCCAGATGATACAGCCTTGTAGACTTCCTCAATAGTTGTTTCCTCAAAAATCTACAACCACAACAACTCAAAATAGCTAAGATTGTTCAGCCCCACAGACTGTTCCAGTCAGAACTTCAGAAAAGCCTTGAAGTTCAGCTTCTGTCTACAAACTTCTTAGGACATTTAAATAGCTGAGCTCAAAAGGACTGAACATCAAATGATTCTATTAACGTACTTAACCATTTTTCGATTCTTATATGGGCTCCAAACAGGTTTACTATGTTCCAAATCAGCAGGAAGTAATTTTAAGAGAGTGACATCCCATTTCCAGAAGACGGGGTGGGTGATTTTCCCCTCTTTGGTCATTTGGGTTACAGATACTTTTTGTTATTTAGGGGGAGAGATTACAAGTTGTTAAATGGTCTTGTTTAATGGGTTTTTGAGGTCAGACCCAGGGACTTCCCTCTTTTTTCTTTTCTTTTCTTTTTTTAAAATTTTCGTTATTTTTATTATTTTATACCATTTTTAGTGTTTATTTATTACTTCAGGTTACATCTCCATTACAGTACCCTCTTTCAACCCCTCCCAGTCCCACCCTCCCACCCTCTCCCCTCTATCCCTTCCATCCCACTCCTCCAGAATGGAGTGTCCATATATGTCAGTCCCCCACCCCAGTTCAGCAGTCATATGAGGGCCAAAAGCCTCCTCATACACTGGGGGGCATACAAGGCAGTGTGCAAAGTGTCTCATTGACAGGAAACAAAGTCTATGTTCCTGTTCCCTTCTTTCTCTCATATATAGTGGTGAAAAGACTTAAGAAAAAATGGGATATAGACATAATATAGGATTGATAAAGAAAAAGGGACAGATTATTGAATATGCTCTTATGTCTTTGTATATTGATACTGTGGAGCCTGACTGAATCCATCTTGAAAAAAAATTCCATTTTGTATTAAGTTTGACTCAGAGCTGACCTCCAGTTCCAAAACAACAACAAAATGTACCCGACCTTGTATTCCAAGGGTGTTCCCTCATCATTACCAGATAGCTCTCTCTGAGAAAGCACCCAAAAAGTCTAAACAAACTCTGATGGTCAAGCTGACTGAAGCCAGTTAGTCAGTAACAACAAGCCAATCAGAAATGGACATGACTAGCTACCCAAATGTCATCCAATCATATGGTAAACAACCTGCTTCTTTGCCTGAGTCTCTATATAAACTTTGTACTTTTGAGTCTGGGGGCTCTCAACTGGAACTGCTATGTCAGTGAGTATTGAAAGTCCAAGCTCTAAGCTTGAATAAATAACCCTCATGTATTTACATCAGAGTTGGCTACTAGGTGTTCTTTGGGGTCTCGAGAACCAGTCAGAACAGATAAAAAATTAAGATTATATTTGGCTACATCGGTATTGATCTTTGTATATTGATACAAAATTAAGATTATATTTGGAAATATGTATTTTTAAAAAAAAATATTGCGATTCACAGAAAATGGAGTTTCTATGATGAGGACTATGAAGTTAGAATTAAGGTAATATTAGGTATCAAGATGGCCATGCCTATTCTAAAACAATGTATAAATCTATTTTATTTGACTATCTCTGTTTCCACCAGTCCTTATAGGGAGAACTTAATACTTATTTGATATTAAAAGAATGTCTTATCAGAAAACCAAAAGTGAAAGATTCAAGTTATGATTATATTTTCATCTCATATACTGAAGACATTAAGAATTACAGAATTGGAAAACAGCAGGGACAAAGTTGAAGTTGTGCAGTGTCTCGAAAACTGTGATTAATTAAAAAAAGATTTTTATCAATACCAAGGAACAGCACCACTGCTGTACTTGGGAGGAATCCAAAAACCAAGGGATGTTTATGAGTTAGTAACACAGTTGCCTCACACGAGGCCCAGCTGTGGAAAGTTGTCATTCTTATGATATGACATGTATGACATATTTTTGAACCTTTATGGAACAAAAGTTGGTGCTATAATCAATGATTGCAGCAAGTACAGCCATGTGCCCTAATCCAAGCAATGTGATGGCAACATAAAACCTGAGCTTGATTTAATTACTCCCCTGGACAGGTCTATTCCTATTATTCAACAAAATTGTCAGCTTGGAAAATGTAGGGAAGTACCTAATATCTGAGAGATTATACATTTCCCGAATAAAAAATATTTTGTTTCCAGTATGATCTAACAGATGCCGTAGTAAATGTTTGATAAATGCAGGTTGATTCTATACAGTGAGCAAACTTGGGAAAAATGATGCATTAAGAATAGACAGGAGCCCTGATTTCTGTAGACAAAACTTTCTTGATAAGAGAAGGACTCAGAAACATTCTTTGAAGAAAGCAAAAAAAATCTCAGTTTCCTTTAGAACTTCCTAAATGGTTCTGAGTTGTGAACATAAATTTATATATTCATTTTATTGCATTACATGACTTGTTTCTTCTTCAAGCCACAGTGAAATATCTATGATTTTTTTTATCTTTATATATCACATGTTGTAAGATGAGACCAGGGACCACTTGCAAAAATTGATAGCTGTACTTTACTAGAATTCTTTGTCTAATCAATATATATGCCTCTTATCCAATGTCCATATATCTCATTTTATTTATATTTCCATTGTTCTTTTTTCCATCACAAAGTTTAATCTTGTAGTGCTCTTATTTTAGTGACCAAAAGAATTTAGCAAATGTAATTTATGATTAATATCACACATGGACCTCTATCTGAAACTGTTTTTGGTTTATGACTGGCCTACATTGTTAGAATTTCTTTAGGCCCATCTCTGAATATTTTGAATCCTGATATATAGAGTAAATTAACTTCTTTCTGTGAAAAGCTGGTAGTCACTATTACAGTCATGAGCTAAGAGTCCTTTATAACTTCAGTCCTCTGGATTCACAAGCTACCTGGTCTACCTTGAGACCATATATTCAATTAGATATTTAAGTGAATCAGTACAGAGGACAAAGACAACCTAAAAACCTGGATTGTATGAACACTCTATAGGATTATTTTCAGCTCTGGTGGTCAAACTTGAAAGATAAGAAAGCCTATTTCTTTCATATTACTGTTGTTCTTGAAAAGATTTTTTAGTCTAGTTATAACTTCATCATCTATTATTTATCATCTAAAATGAAAAAATGTGATATATTTCTTAGTTTTAAAATATGAAATATTTTCTTTCATAAGATGAACCATATTGGTTAATTGATTATACAGTAGAGTCCATTTTACCAGTGAAAAGCAATCAACATTTCAGCTCACTTTTGACCTAAGATTCCACATGTGTAAGCTTAGTAAAACTGTGGTAAATATATGTATGAATTCTCTGCTCTATCTGAGAAAAGTTTTCATAAGTCACATCCCGCTAAGACTCCAAGTTCACAGCAGGCTATTCAGTGAGCAGCTATGGATCATTTCAAAGAGAATTTGCTTAAGGCAAAACTTCAGTTGTCTAAATTGGATAGGTGCTTTGGTTCTTTCATGTCAGGGCTCCAGGATCTCAAGAAAAAAGACTTTCTTAATTTCTTGATGCCATTAGGTTTCTAAGAAACCTGTTTACATACAGGTGGGAAAATTTCCCTTAACTATAGATAATATCCTAGTCTTCCTGGCAGAAAGAGGAAAGGAGAAGTTCAGGCAAATAGTGAAATGGTTGACACAACTTGGTTTGATATTTCAGGAGACAGAAACACCCATTGTGTCCCAGAACATCTCAGAGTGCTCTGTGGAGAATATGTTAGTGGATTGTACTCTTTCACTGGCAGCAAGTGTTTACACAAGTGATTCTTCATTCAAAAACATCTAAGAAGGAAAGAAATCAACTGAGTTTTCAAGAACCAGATTTTAAATAGAAAGGGTTTACTTAGAAAATATCAACATTTCTCTCTCTCTCTCTCTCTGTGTGTGTGTGTGTGTGTGTGTGTGTGTGTAATATAGATAAAACAATAAATTCAGTAATGTCTTTGATAACTTACTATTCAAAAAACAAATTATCCATTTAGCCATTTATAACCAACCCAAACTGCTCAGTGGTTGTTCTCATCTTAAAACTGTAGCAACAAAATAAACAAGCACAGAATGGTTGCCTATTGTGTAGCCCATAAGTTAAGTAGCACTCCTAAGTTCCCTAAATTGAGGCAAATCCATCAGGATCTCTATGTACTCGGTATTTTTAGCTGAACGTCTCTACCTTCTGCAAATGTCTTCATCTCATGTATTTTGGGAATATATTTGTGTTCATTTCACCTATGCTATCAAAGTCAGTTTATCATGGCCTACACAAAGAAAGCCTGAGAGAATCACTGTAGGCAAAAATTTGTCTACCAGCAAACACAATTCTTTACCTCTTTGTAAATACAATTTTCAAGCAATATGCTTTCTTTATCAATATAGAGACTTGATTTTTGTCTTTAAAGTCTGGATATCTTCTGCTGACACTATCTTTAAACATTCACTTAATATTAAATGTTTGAGGGCTTGCTAGCAAACTTGCTGACTATAGGAAATACTACAAAGGGTATTTGTTTCCCTCTATACAGAAAAAAAAAATCACAGTGTATGCATTTATTTCACTCTATTCTCTGCACAACAGTGAGGACCTGATAACAAGAAAAAGCATTTGGTATTCATCTTTATTATAAATACACAGATTTTCACTTTGTATTTTTTATACAAAGTTACTCTTTCTTTTATTCAAATTCACTCCTATGCTTGTAATGGGACATGAATAATGCATGTGGTTAAATTCAGTCATTGAGGCTGAGATGTGGCATTATTTGACAAATGTTGAAATGTGCCTAAACCAAACTAGGACTAATCATCAGGTATAATAACTTGATTACTGAAACCTTATGAAGTTCAAAGCTTTATTTGCATATATATGTATTTAAATTATACTCATTCAGGTGTAACTATACTGAAGGATAATTGTATTATTGAATTGCATGCACTTCAAACAATATAAAATGGTCCACACATTAGTAAATATTATCACTGGACAAAAGAAAGTTGTTCATGGATTCAATATAAGATATTTGTCCAAATTTAGCTAGAAAGGGAAGAATAATGATATAGGATATTCATTTTAAGAGAAACAGAAATAGTCCCTGGATATAAAGTGTCGGTGGAATAACATTGATACAGCTACCACAAATATTCTATCTTATTGACTTCTGAGCAGAGGATTTTTAAAAATATTGCTTTTCTGTGTGCAATTTGCCTATACAAGTCTGTGCACCATGAGCATACAGTCTCTATGAAAGCCTGAAGATGGTGTTGGAGTTACTGGTAGTTGTGAGGCACCATGTGGGTCCTGGGGAAACATATTTAAGTACTCTGGAACAGGAGCCAGTGCTCCTAGCTACTGAACTATCTCTCCACCCCCAAGGCCAAGTATGTTTAACTAACAATTCAAATAATGCCATTGCTGAATGTCTGTTATGTTTTGGGAATTCACTGGTTATTTCAGGAATGGCATGCTTTTGCTGCCTTCTGGCTCTTGCTTGGAGTCCTGTTCCTAGTCTTATAAAATGTAATTGAAGTTGCTATTCTTATGGTGGCCATTTTTATTTGCTTTAACCTTAGCTAAGATTCATCTTGCTTAGAACTAAACCAAATGAATACATTTTGTTATAAAAGATATAGCTTTCACTTCTAGACTTTCTTTTACTCCATGCTGATATCAAATGGTATCCTGTTGGGTAGGAACAGTGGGGAAGATAGAAAGGATCAAATATTTTGTGGGTAAGTATCGTTATCAGTCACAGAGAGGCTGAAAAGTAGCTGCAATTCTAAATCATTATTCCTATACAACACCTAGCTGTATTTGCTCCACATTTATGAATCTACTTGTATGAACACCTTTTATGGCACATAAATATCTCTATGGATATGTACATATCTGTCCAAGCAAGGAAATTTTTTTTTAATTTTTAAATACTTTATTTTTTTTTCTTCAAGTTACATCTCAGTAACAAACCCCTCCCTATTCCCCCTTCCTAACCCGCCCTTCCACCCTCTTCCCTCCAGAGGTTTCCCCTTTCAGTCCAACAGCTGGTTCCTTCTCTTATAACAGTAAGTATTATACAAAACAATAGATATAAATATGCCACATTTATGAGAGTAAATTGGCCCAGTATACCTTCCCAATGTTCAGTTTATACCTATTTGGCCCCTGACTTTAACATTCTACTATCTACCCAGCTCCATGAGTTTAAAGGTCTATATGTGACTCAACATTCATACTGTCTTGCAACACACTTTTAAGAGTATCTTCTTAGATCTATAACACCCTCTTGATTCCTAAGCGTGGCCGAGCGGTCTAAGGCGCTGGATTAAGGAAATTTTATGACATATTCATCCTGGCACCAAGCACACCTTTGCACCTTTGCAAAAGAAGACTGACTCCAAGGCACTATACCAGAAAAAAAAATATATCACATCCTAATAGCTGTGGATTACAGCTTTGGATTTCACAACAATATCTTAACTTTCCTCTGTGATTCATTATTTACATATGTATTATCACACTTAGGTTTTCATAGGAAAAATGAAGACAGTGTTTTCTTCAATTCTCCTGAGGGATGTGTGTGTGTTGGCATAGCTCATGAATTTCACCAGCGGTTATTTAACTAGGGAGGGTGTTTTGGTTATGCATTTTGTTTTTATCTTGAAGTATAGAGTTCTTTCCACATTACAATAAGCATTTTGGCAATGATAATGAGATTCCTCTGATAGTGTATTGTCTTATCAGTGAGGGTTAATATTCTTCCATTTGATTCAATTGTTCAACATGAAGTATTGAAGTTCTTATGAACCATGATCTATGTTAAGCGGAATAAGTAGAATAAAGGAGGAAGTGCAGGTGTTGGGGAAAATGAACATGTAGGGCAAAAGGAAAGGACTCTGTAAACAAACTATCATATGATATGTATCAAAAGCAGATAATTTATAACAATATATATATAGTTTATTTGTCTCAATGAATAATTGATAGAATTCAGGTTACCACTTAGAACCCAAATCTTTAATAAAAAATATTTTATTATTTCCTACAAGAGAACAAAGCCATTTCCTTAAAAATGGAATTATAGCATCTAAAGATACATTGGCTGAATTGTTTTACAAGCAAGCAGGGTATAGTCTCTCCACGTTAAACTAGTATTTTTCTGGGACACTTTCTAAGAACTTCAGGGTTCTATATATACCACCTTTCAGGTTCCTATATACCACCAACTCTGGACATATGCTATGTTTCCATAACCTACTTTGATGTCTGTACTAGTGACGATTTAGGTTAACCAACATCCCACAGAAAGTGGTAGCAATGAGAGGAGGAAAATGATCATTTCACCTTTGACTCTTCTCTGAATTCATTGAATTTGGCTGGCAATTACCTCAGTCAGTCAGCGTAAGAAAACCAAGATTAATACAGAATGCTGAATTTAATACACTTAAGTGGAAAAGTTGTTGTTATCTGATGACTGGTAATAAATGGCTAAATCAATACAAAAATCAATAAGGCAGTTAGGAATATACTTGGCCTATGCTCTACCACTAGTCTTTGGTTCTTAGCATATTCAATGATACCTTAAATTACCATGTTAAATTGTCTACCTTAACATACCAATCGTAATGCCCACTATATATCTCAGGGATTATGTATCATTGTCTCTGCTTTTGGGGTCTCTATGAGCTCTCATTTACTGAGCACACCTAATAGTCTAAACAAAGTATTCAATGTACTGTATTAATTATTAGATGCAATATTCTCTATATCTCTTTGAGGTCAATCAGATAAGTTGAGGTTACTAAAGACATTTAATGTTCAAAATGTGTGAGATTCCCAATAAGCAGAGACATTATAGAGCTAGGATTACAGCTCAGATCTATCTATTGTTAAGCTTCTGACTAAGATGATTGACTGTTCACCAATATCTGACCTCTGCATGCTATATTGATCAAGTTTAACATGAAAAAATAGGTTTACTGTGTTCTTTGCTTCAAGAATACAAACAAGTATCAACTCATTAGTCAGAGAGGGACATTTCTGGCAAAAGACTATAAAGGGAAGAAGGTGTCCTCTATATTATTCTTTTGTTACTGTCACTGTTTGGAATATGGTTATGGTGGAGGGAACAACCATTATCAATTTTGGATTGAACCTTAAAGTGAAAGGTACGTGCTCAGAGAAGCAGAAGAATTCAAAGACAGGTTCTAAACACTGTTTCAAATGCCCCCATGTACCATCAAACTCCCACAAACAGTGGACCACCTATACAGAATTGTCATTTGAGAGTTCACATTTCTGTTTCATATTTTTATAAGATCTAGAACCCCATTTTCTACTCTGCAACTTGTCCCATAACACTGTGTCACTTTCTCCTTCCAACTTCATGTACACTTTTTATAAAATGCATGCAGCACTGAACATCCTCGACCGTGCCTGAGAGTGAGAGTGCTATACACAATACTGGATGCAAAAGCCATCACCTCTCGTACAACCTATGAACCTTCGCAAATTTTTGAACAGTGTACTTTTTCTCATTTTGGAATACATTGATATTTATCTTGGCCAACACAAGGGTCCACACTTTAAAAATTAATCAGAAAGCAAGCTTAGGCAGTGATAACCTGTGGGAGTTCACAGAAATAACTTGAGCTTTGTTTGATAATTTTATATAAGGACAAGAAAGGGAGGAAATAATATTCATCATTATCCAACATAATGTTTTATAAGGTTAAGGGGACCAGTTCACCTCTGAGAAGTGAGAGATTAAAACATGAAGCATCCACAATAATTTTCAAACAAGAAATTTTAACAATTAAGTATAGAGTATGGAGAAGTAGGTTACAATCTGGCCATAAGCAGAGGAAGTTGCTAGAAAATGAATCTAGCAATAGGATTAAAAAGCAAAGGTCAAGAAAATTGTCTTGAAAGTCTATGCTTTTTAGAGCCTATTATATAGTTTCTTGTCTTCTCACAAATATAGCTTAATTGTATATACTTTACATCTAAAATACTCTTTGTGTATATAAATTGTTTTTAATTACCTTAGCAAATAATAGTTTGATTAACAATCTCTGTGAATATTAGCAGTCACATTATCATAATACTTAACAATGTAATTAGCTGTTTTTAAGAAACTCACAGTTTTTTTCCATTATGTGGTTGTCTTTCAAATGCAATCTTTAAAATCTTGTACTCGTATTGATTTTTTACTTATTCAATGAAAAATGAAATAAAAGGAGGAAGATATGACTACTAAAATATGGAAAAGGATTTAATTGTAGATGTAAGGGAGAAAGCAGTCAGAGGCAAAAGTTCAGGCGGAACCTGGCAGGCTGGCTAAACCTGACAGTGAAAAGAAGGGGCAGGTAGAAAGAGCAAGAAAGGAGCCACCATCTAAGGGATGTAGCAGGGTCAAGAGAGCAGTGTAACCAAAGTGGTTGAGTCCTGTAGGGATCAGGTTGTGGGAAGGGAGGCCCAACCCTTAAGGAGAGGTTTAGGGTGGGGTCAGGGTGAGAAATGCTGTGAGGAGTAACATGTACTGAATGAGATTTGTTCTGGGTTACATGGAGACCTAACAATTATCATTTTAAATTTTAAGTAGGAAAAGTTAGACAATCATATTTAGTATCAATTATAACCAATTAGGAGCATAACATGAATTCTATCATTGAGTCTTTAGGTTTACTGTATAGCAGATCTAATATCAATCTCTTCATGTATATGCATGTATATATTTTTGCATGTGTTTGTATGTGTGTTTGCATATACAAAATAATAATAGATGCCTGAATCTGAATTCCTTGAGAATTGCTTTGTGTCCAGAAAGTCCTATAGAGAAAACAAGTAGAAAAGGGTTTGTTAAAATGACTATAGATCATAGTGGGAAGTAGGGGTAGATTTACTTCCCTCAAATGAAGATTGTTTTTAGTTATTGAGAATTTACACAGTGTAATTAGGCATTATTTCTCAATGCCTTTGGTATTATTGGTTATGTATTTTACTTTCAGAGTAAATCATATGTGAACTATGAATAATTCTCAATGAATTTGGTTCTCTAATAATCTTAAATAAACAATGAATTATTAATGGAAATAACATAGTCTAGAACAGTGGTTTTTGACCTTCCTAATGCTGTGACCCTTTAATATAGATCTTCATGTTTTGGTGACCCCCCAACCATAACATTATTTTCATTGCTAGTTCATAACTGTAATTTTGCTACTGTTATGAATCATAATATAAATAACTGTATTTCCCAATAAAGTTGTTCAATCCCCAAACGGATCACAGCCCACAGTTTGAGAATTGATGATCTAGGGAGAAAATATGGTCAAATGTATGAGTTAATTAAAATCCCACTGTCTTCATGTTTGTCTTCTTCTTACTTTTCATTCCAAATACCTTTCATAATATTTCCAACTCATTCAGAACAGTATCCAATCTTGGGAAAATATAAATGTTAGGTGTAGTCTGCCTGAGAGGATACATTTCTGAGAGGATTTCTTTCTGATGTTGTGTCAATGAATCATACTCTACGGGGTGACAAATTGCACTTTCCAAAAATGTATGCATATTTTAGATTCCATTCAACTTCCTCTTCTTTCACCATGACCTAGATTCTACTCTTTTGATAAATAGACCTTTTGATGTGTAGTGCTTTTAACTGGAAGAGACCTTTGTAATCTCTTCTTCAATCAATAGCTAACAGCAGAGATGCTACTGAATTTGTAAACCTGAGCTGATTTTAAAATGTAACATAGCTTGAATTAGCCATTGCTTCTTTTTCTCACTTATATCTACATGACACTCTAATCTAGGTCAAATGGAAAGATCACATGTAGCAGTTATCACTGAAATCACCCCCTAGGCCTGGCACACAGAGCCAACATCATCTGGAATGGGAGTGAATGAAAAATATTTGCATAATATCAGTGTCTAGACTTTAGGCCAATGAGAGACTCGTGTTCTACACACCCTCTTACCTGAAGCAAAAAAAAAAAATCACGAGTAATAATAACTAATTACTAATGTTTTAAGGCACATAACATTTAATATTGTAAGTTCTAAGAGCTATGGTATACATGAGGTAACTGGACATCTGTGATCCCAACAATGGAAGACAATAGATTTTAATTTATCCACTGGATATAGAATTCAGTGACAGCTCTATTCTGAGAACACCCAAACAATGAATTATTTCCTTTTTCTCTTTTTAAGTCTTAGTTTCTTGAAAACTAAAGCAAATGTGAAATGAAACTATTTTTCATTAAAGTAATTCTAGCACAAGTAAAGATTATGGGATGTAAATTAATTTAAAAAGCCGTTGTTATTAAGAAATAAAGTGTATCCTTTTTGGTTAAAATGACAGAAATTGTAAATTTAACATGTAATTTTTTATAATTTATTTTTTATTTCTTCATGTTACATCTCAATCACAATCCCCTCCCTACTCCCCCCCTCCTGTCCCACTCTTCCACCCTCTTCCCCCCAACCCCTCCCATCCTCTGAGATGGCTGAAGAATAGATAGCTAGAGTCTCATAGTTAAATTTTGAGTTGTTTAGGAATCAAGAGAGTGTTCTGGATCTAAGAAGATGTTTTTAAAATTGTAAGGCAAGATAGTATGAAACCTGAGTTAGATATAGAACTTTAAACATGTAATTTTTTAAGTTCAGAAATTTCATTATCTGATCATTGACCACATCATCTGACCACATATAAAGTATCTCAGAAAACTATACATGATAAAGAAAGTTATATTTTACTAATAAGTTTTAAAAATTTGTTCCCATAATATAACTGTGCATGTTTAATTGGGCAATGAATTAAGTCTTGTTGTGGGTGCCAGATGGACAGAAGGGGTAAGTGTGGCTCTGTTTTTAGGCTGTGAGCAGATGCTGCAGTGAGGGTGTGAATCTTTCTCCCCCACACCATCCTGATTCTCAACATCCTATGCAACACTTCTGCTGTGGGGGATTTCCCCACTGTGGGATATCCTCTGGGTCTTCCCAGAATAGGGATTAGACTTCTGATATCCTAGGACTTGAAGTTAGGAACCCAAGTCACTTTTACATATACTTGTACACTCAGTGGCAATATTCTTTATATGCAAATTTATAATGAGCTATAATAGAGAACTTGTGTCTCTCTGATCCAGTGGCGACCTCATTTCCTTTACCAGAGTGGATAGAACATGATGTGCTCTGTTTTCTAATGAGGCATATTTTCATTTCACTGACTACTAAGGACATTTTGAAAATATATGCATATGAATTCTATGTTATAGGGCCACAATATGTCCATGGAAATCTTGTAGATAATTAATATTTTAGATTTAGATTTAAATTCCAGAATGTATATTTGGTTTATAAGTAGACACATAGATCATAGAAATAGTATAGTGAATCTAGAAATAAATCTATGTATTTGTATCAAGCTGAGT
Organism: Lophiomys imhausi; assembly: GCA_907164525.1. NCBI lineage: Eukaryota > Metazoa > Chordata > Mammalia > Rodentia > Muridae > Lophiomys > Lophiomys imhausi. The sequence goes on from CAJQZJ010033927.1 coordinate 2,568,907, forward strand.
TTTGACAAAGACAACAAGGAAGTACACTGGAGAAAGGAAACTTTTAAATAAATGATTATTGGAAAATTAGGCAGACATACATTGAACAGAAAAGCTAGACTCCTATGTCTCACCTTACATAGAAGTCAAACTTAGACAAAGAATTGAAAAAGCCCACTCTCTAAATACTGGAAACAACCTGGAGGAAGTGCTTGAAGACATTAGTCTAGGTGAAGTGCTTTAGATATGACTGTAAATGTTAAAGGACAAAATTAAAAATTAGCTGTAGAAACAATTAATTAAATTTATCAGTATTTATATTACAGTTAATTGGTTGGGAATGTTAATCCTTAACCTGCCATTATAAATGAGCACACAGACACTTGATAGATTTTAATAAGCCTTGGCCTGGATTGAGCAATCTTGGCCCATCTAACCCAGCTCATAATTCTATTCCCCAAATATGATCCCATATATACATACTTCCCTTTGGACTGTTATTCTCCACTTGATGTCTATGTTGTAGGCCACCTGGAATGATCTTCTTTCATCTACCCCATCCTGTGTCTCCTCCTTCCTGCTTCTGATTTCTTCTTCTTCTGGAGGCTTCTTCTACACATGAACCTCTCTGTTTCACAAGCCCAAGCACTTTGGTCCCAACTACCTCTGTCTTTGCCCAATCACATGCCTCCGCATTTATTTAACCAATCAGAGATAAGCAAAGTAACAGCATTAATTGAAGCACAGCAAGCAAGCTTCTGGGAGCAGGTTAATTAACATTTAGAATGAATAACATTACCCCATCAATTAGCGAATAGGAACTTGTTATACTAATGACTACACAATGAAGGCAATGAAGGAAGCAATCAACAGAATGAAGAAATAGCCTATGGATAAGAATATTTGAAAAGTATTCATCCATCAAGATAATAATATTTAGAATAGGTAATGAATTCAAGCAGCAATTAAAAGACAAATAATCTAAGTTCAAAAGGAACAAATGAAATAAACATATACTAAAGAAAATATAAAAATGAGCATCATAGTTATGGAATTAATATTCAATATTACTATCCTTTGAAGACAATTCAAATCAAAATTATGATAAGATAGTGTCTCACTCAGTGTGTTAGTTAGGGCTTTTATTATTTTGAAGAAACATCATGAACAAATGGAACTTGAAGAGGAAAGGGTTTATTTGGCTTATACTTCCACAGCACTGTTCAGTTGAGGACAGGAACTCAAACAAGGGAGTAACCTGAAGGCAGGAGCTGATGCACAGACTGTGGTGGGGTACTGCTGATTAGCTTGCTTCCCATGGCTTGCTCACTCTTCATTCTTATAGGTCCCTGGACCACCAGCCTATGGATGGCATCAGCCACAAGAGTCTTAGCCCTCCCCCATCAATCACTTACTAAGAAAATACCTAACAACTGGATCTTATAGAAGCATTTTTTCAATTGAGGTTCCCTCTTTTCAGATAAATAGTGTTAAGTTGACATAAGACTAGCCAGAGCACTGGCCTCTTGTCAATTTGGTAAAAAACACGTTGCTATTAAGCCACACCTTTTCTTTCTTATTCATTTCCAAGATCTCATATTAAAATCATAAATAACTTTAAAAGTCCCACAGTCTTTACAAATTCAAATACATGAACTTTTCAGTCTTGTTAAAATATCCTGTTTCTCTAAAGATCCAAAATCTCATTTAAAAATTAAAAGTCTTTCATTTGTGTGCTCCTTTAAAAGTCAAAATTAAGAAGCACCAACCAAAAAAGCATATATAGACTGGTCCTAGGCATACTACTCATATGTAGCTTATAGGCAGCTTTGTCTTCATTTAGATCCTCTAGCAAATGGAATGGGGACTGTTTCTGACAAGGACTCTCTTGCCTGCATGAGGATACGTTATTCTTACTAGGCTGCCCTGTCTGGCTTCAGTGTAAGAGGATGCTTTTAGTCCTGATGTGACTTGAAGAGTCTTAATAGGTGGAGGTGGCCTCTTCTCTGAGGAGAAAGGGAGAGGGGAAAATGGAAGAGAGTGAAGCATGGGACTGGTGGGACTGGGTGAAGAAGAGGGAAAGGACTGTGATCGGGATTAAACTCATTGGTACAGGTGACAACTTCCTGAACAGAACACCAACAGCTCAGGACCTGAGATCAACAATCAATAAATGGGACCTCATGAACTGAAAAGCTTCTGTAAGGCAACAGACACTGTAATTTGAACAAAACAGCAACCAACAGACTTGGAGGAAATCTTCACCAACCCCACATCTGATAGAGGGCTATTATCCAAAATCTACAAAGAACTCAAGAAATTAAATGGCAAGAAACCAAATAATCCAATCAAAAAATTGGGGACGGAGCTAAATAGAGAATTCACAAAGGAGGAATCCCTAATGGCCGAGAGACACTTGAAGAAATGCCCAACATCCTTAATCATCAGAGAAATGCAACTGAAGACGACTCTGAGATTCCATCTCACACCTGTCAGAATGGCTAAGATCAACAGCTCAAATTCAGCACATGCTGGTGAGGGTGTGGAGAAAGGGGAGCCCCCCTCCATTGCTGGTGGGAGTGCAGGCTTGTGAAACCACTATGGAGGTCAGTATGGCGATATGTTAGAAATCTTGGAATAGCTTTGCCTCAGGACCCAGCCATACCACTTCTGGGTATACACCCAAAGGACACCTCATGGAGTTATAGGGAAGTCTCCTCATCTATGCTCATAGCAGCCTTATTTGTAATAGCTAGAAATTGGAAACAACCCAGATGTCCATCAACTGAAGAATGGATTAAAAAACTGTGGTACATCTATACAATGGAATACTACTCAGCTATCAGAAACAATGAAATTATGCAATTTGCAACCAAATGGATGGAACTAGAGAAGCTCATCCTGAGTGAGCTAACCCAGACTCAGAAGGATGCACATGGCATCTATTCACTTATAGTAGGATTTTAGCTATATAGTATAGGATATCTGTACTACAACCAACACACCAAAAGGAACATGGACATAGACTTTTTTTTTCTTTTTCCTTTCTTTTTTTTTGTTGTTGTTCTTTGTTTTTGTGTGTTTGTGTGTTTGTTGGTCTTCTTTTAGTTTTCCCCTCGTAGCAAGGAGACACCTTTCACTGGCAGTACTGCCTTGTAGGCCCCTGGTGTATGAAGAGGCTCTTGGCCCTCATATGACTCCTGAACTGTGGCGAGGGACTGTTATGAAGGGACACTCCACCCCAGAGGAACAAGAGGGAAGGGTTAGGGGGTAGAGGATGGGAGGGTGGGGCTGGGAAGCGGGGAAAGAGGACAATATGATAGAGATGTAACCTGAAGAAACAAACAAATATATTTATTAATTTAAAAAAGCAGGTAACAATTTTAAAACACTGTAAATAAAATAAAGGTTAGAGCTGTTCAACCTGGTTTTATAAACCTCCAAGAGTCAAAAAAAACTGAGAGCTAAGGTAAAATACATGAAAAGTGTAGTGTTAGCCCATGCCTTTAACTTCAGCAGAGACGGGAGGAGCACTATAGAGTTAGTGGTCTTATAAATTCTAGAGTTACACGGAACAGGGGGGTGAGGGTGCACACCCTTAATCCCATAATTCAAGAAGAGTACACCCTTAATCCCAACACACTAGAGAAAGAAACAGGCAGATCTCAGAGCTCAAGGTCAGCCTGATACAAAACAAACTCTAAATAGAGAAAAACTTCGATCAAGGAGTGGTGGAACACATCTTTAATTCCTTCAGATGGGAACCACAGGTTTTTGATCCCAATAATTAGAATGTAGAGACAGACACATAGGATTTGGAAGGACTTAAGTTTAAAAGCTATGTACAAAAGGGCTACTCAATACGAACAAATTGTCCTTTGAGATCTCAAAATATATATACTAAGGCTTGTTTAGCTCCAAAATAACAAAATAATTTCTTCTTTAATCCAGATTGAAAGATAGTCCTTTATATATTGTCAAAAAACCAAATTTGCTTCATGAGAAATATTACCTGACCCCCCCCCAAAAAAAGGGGTAATTGTCCCAGAGTTAGGATTAGGGCAGGCCTCTATTCTTATCTTTCCAGGAGATTTAAAGCATCCATTCAAGGAACCCAGGGACAACTGGACAACGGAAACCTCAACAGAAAACAGAATCAGACACCAAAGATGAGTGGCCCAGATGATTCAGCCTTGCAGACTCCCTCAATAGCTATTTCCATCAAAAGTCTACAACCACAACAACTCAAAATCGCTAAGATCATTCAGCTCCACACACTGCCCCAGCCAGAACTTCAGTAAAGCCTGGAAGATCAGCTTCTGCCTACAAACTTCTTAGGACATCTAAATAGCTGAGCACAGAAAGACTGAACATAAAAGGATTGTATTAACATTTTTAACCATTTTTCCATTCTGGTTCAGGCCCCAAACAGGTTTACTACGACTCAAATCAGCAGGAAGTCATTTTAAGAGAGCGAAGTCCCATGCCCAGAGGGTAGGGAGGGTGTTTCTCTCTGCCCCCTTTTTGGTTATTTGAAGGATAATAGAAAACTTTGTTATTTAGGGGAAGAGACTACAAGCTGTTAAATGGTCTTGTTAAATGGGTTTTTGAGGTTAGACCCAGGGACTTCCTTCTTTTCCTTTTCTGTATCCTTCTTTCTCTCCTATGTAGGAGTGCACAGACTTGAGAAAAATGGGACATAGACATAGTATAGGAATGACCAAAAAGAAGGGACAGATTATTGAATATGCCCTTATACCTTTGTATATTGATACAAAATTAGTATTATATTTGGCTAAAGTGGTATTGACCATTGTTTATTGTGCAAAATTAAGATTGTATTGGACTACATCGGTATTGATCTTTGTATATTGATACAAAATTAAGAGTATATTTGGCCACATTGGAATAGATCTTTGTATATTGATACAAAATTAAAGGTAACGCTTCTTAAAGGTATTGTACCTAGAGATACTTAAAAATGAAATGTGAAGCTCTGGCCTCTTGATACCAACCGTCTTAAACCATTTAGGATAGTTAAAAAATACAAACTCCTAGTCATGCAAGCGTGTCACTTTGTTAGCTACTATGACAGTCTATCGCAGATATTCTCTAAGCTACTCAGAAATCAAGTTGTTAAGAGACAAGCAACATTTGCTTATCTAAGTACAAGAGATAGATAGGGCATCTTCAAAAACCCCAAGAGATCTGCAGAATATGGCATTCAAAGATGTTGCCTTAAATTAAGATTTTTTTTATATTGAGACATATCAGCTCCTGACAGCACCCCCTATTCTACTCCAAGTAGAAGATGAGCATCGAAGAATCTCCAGTGTGAGATGGTTGAATTAGTGGCAAGCCTATCTCTTGGCATGAAAAAAACCCCTTGCTTCAACTGCAGACATACTGCTGTCCAAAAAGGACAAAACTTGGGAGCAGAGAAGTCGACAGCCTAGCTCTGCCAAGGTAAGTCCTTCATAATCCCTTCTCTACAATCAATGTCTGTCAGAGAAACAGGACCAAAAGGCTGAAGATTGATGCTGTAACATATGGAGAGAAAACAGGAACTGTCCAGGCAGCCACTGATATGTCATTTCTTAGTTTTGGATGATGCAACCCCTGCACTTCCTACATAATCAGATATATTTATCCCTCTCAGGTCTCTGAGGTGGTTGAAGAATAGATAGCTAGAGTCTCATAGTTAAATTTTGAGTTGTTTAGGAATCAAGAGGGTGTTCTGGATCTAAGAAGATATTTTTAATAGTGATGCAAGTTAGTATGAAAGCTGAGTCAGATATAGAACTTTAAACTCATGGAGATGGTTAGATGGTAAAATGTTAAAGTCAGGGGCCAAATATGTATGAACTGGACATTGGGAATATATGCTGGGCCATTTAACTCTTATAAATGTGGCGTATTTATTTCTATTGTTTTGTATAGTATTTACTGTTATAAGAGAAGGAACCATTTGTTGGGGGGAAGAGGGTGGAAGAGTGGGACAGGAAGGGGGAGTAGGGAAGGGATTGTGACTGAGATGTAACTTGAGGAAATAAAAAAAATAAAGTATATAAAAAAAGAATTGCATGAATCTAGTACACTAAGCATGTAGACAGTACCTGTCACATGTCAAGCTTTCAAAAGGTACTGATTTTATCAGGTTTGTGTATATACATAATTTATATCTAAATTAAATATAAATTATAAATAAAAATGAATAAATAATAAATAAATAAAATACATTTTTGTTTCTTTGAGTTTTTTTTTATGTTATTTATTACTTCAGGTTACATCTCCATCATAGTACCCTCTTTCCACCCCTCCCAGGCCCACACTCCCACCCTCTACCCCCTATCCCTTCCAACCCACTCCTCTGGAGTGGAGTGTCCCTACATGTTAGTCCCACGCCCCAGTTCAGCAGTCATATGAGGGCCAAAAGCCTCCTCATACACTGGGGTCCTACAAGGCAGCACCACTAGGGCAAAGTGTCTCATGGACAGGTAAAGAAGTTTATGTTCATGTTCCCTTTGATGCATTGGCTGTAGCATAGTTATGCTATACTATATTGCTAAAATCCAATTATAAGGGCATAGATTCCATGTTCATCCTTCTGAGTCTGGGTAGGCTCACTCAGGATGAGCTTCCGTAGTTCCACCCATTTGGCTGCAAATTGCATGATTTCATTGTTTCTCATGGCTGAATACTATTACATTGTGTTGATGTACCAGTTTTTTTTTTTTTTTTAACCATTCCTTGGTGAGGGATATCTGGGTTGTTTCCAGTTTCAAGCTATTACAAATAGGCTACTATGAACATAGATGAGGAAATGTCCTTATGGTTTGGTGAGAAATCTTTTGGATATATACCCAGAAGTGGTATGGCTGGGTCCTGAGGCAGAGCTATTCCAAGTTTTCTAAGATATCACCATAGTGACCTCCATAGTGGTTGTACAAGCCTGAATTCCCACCAGCAATGGAGGAGGGTTCCCTTTTCTCCACACCCTTGCCAGCATGTGCTGTCATTTGAGCTTTTGATCTTACCCATTCTGACAGGTGTGAGATGGAATCTCAGAGTCATCTTGAGTTGCATTTCTCTGATGATTGAGGATGTTGAGCATTTCTTCAAGTGTCTCTCAGCCATTAGGGATTCCTCCTTTGTGAATTCTCTATTTAGCTCTGTCTCCCATTTTTTATTGGATTATTTGGTTTCTTGGCATTTAATTTCTTGAGTTCTTTGTAGATTTTGGATATTAGCCCTTGGTCAGATGTGGGGTTGGTGAAGATTTTCTCCCAGTCTGTAGGCTGCCGTTTTGTTGGAATGACAATGTCTTTTTCCTTACAGAAGCTTTTCAATTTCATGAGGTCCCATTTATTGATTTTTGGTCTCAGGTCCTGAGCTGTTGGTGTTCTGTTCAGGAAGTTGTCACCTGTGCCAATGAGTTCGAGGGTTTTCCCTACTTTTTCTTTTTGTAGATTTAGTGTGACCAGCCTTATGTTAAGGTCTTTGATCCACTTGGACTTAAGTTTTATACAAGGTGATAAGTATGGGTCTAATTCCATTCTTTTACATGTCGATATCAAGTTAGACCAGCACCATTTGTTGAAGATGCTGTGCTTGTTCCATTGTACGGTTTTGGCTTCTTTGTGAAAAATTAAGAGACCATAGGTGCATGGGTTGATTTCTGGGTCTTCAATTCGATTCTATTGACCCACTGGTCTGTTTCGATACCAGTACCATGCTGTTTTTATTACTATTGCTCTGTAGTACAGCTTGAAATCTGGGATGGTAGTACCTCCAGATTTTTTTTTTTTTTTTTTGTACAGCATTGATTTAGCTATTCTGTGATTTTTGTTATTCCATATTAAGTTGAGAATGGCGTTTTCCAGTTCTATAAAGAATTGTGGTGGCATTTTGTTAGGAATTGCATTGAATCTGTATATTGCTTTTGGCAGGATGGCCATTTTTATTATGTTGATCGTACCTATCCATGAGCATGGGAAATCTTTCCATCTTTTGATGTCTTCTTCATTTTACTTTTTCCAGGACTTGAAGTTCTTGTCATACAGGTCTTTCACTTGCTTGGTTAGAGTTACTCCCAGGGATTTTATATTTTTTGTGGCTATTGTGAAAGGTGTTGTTTCCCTAATTTCTTTCTCAGTCCATTTATTTTTTGTATAAAGAAGGGCTTCTGATTTTTTAAAATTAATTTTGTATCCAGCCACCTTGCTGAAGTTGTTTATCAGCTGTAAGTGTTCTCTGGTGGAATTTTTGGGATTGCTTACATATACTATCATATTGTCTGCAAATAGGAATAACTTGAGTTCTTCATTTCCAATTTGTATCCCCTTGATCCCCTTTAGTTGTCTTATTGCTCTAGCAAGAACTTCCACTACTATGTTGAAGAGATATGGCAACAGTGGGGATCCTTGCCTTGTCCCTGAGTTTAGTGGAAATGCTTTAAGTTTCTTTCCATTTAATTTGATGCTGGTCACTGACTTGCTCCTAATCTCCTTTATTATTTCTAGGTATGGTCCTTGTTTGCCCATTCTCTCCTGAACTTTTAGCATGAGACAAAAGAACCAAGGCACAGTCACAATCTGAAATAAGCAAAACGAAACTCCAACACTATCAATAAGTGAGACTCATATTTGGGATATTAATTATATCTGGAATAATTATCTGGGATTCAGTCAAAAGCTTCTTCACTCCTTCAGGGTGCTTGAGTCATTGCTCCAGTTTTGCCCTCTGTAGCACACACAGCTTGTCTTCTAAGCTCAGGCAAAGTCAAGTCCACTGCTGCTGCTGTTCTTGGTAGCCATCCTGTGGTGCTGACATCTCTACAATGCTGGGGTCTTCTGCTAAAACTGGAGTGTACTTTCACCAATAGCCTCTCATAAGCTCTCCTCATGGTGGCAAGTCTCAACTTATTTTCATGACCCCTTCAGTCCTGGACCTTCAAATGTCACTGAAACTAAAGCTTCACCAAGGCCTCTCCTGGTCTCTCACAGTGTCAAGCCTCAGCTGCTCTCCATAACCCCTTCATGTCTTCAGAACAAGTACCACCTGGGTGACTCCTACACCATCAACTTTGGCTGCCATCTTGAAGCACATCCTCAGGTCTGGAACACAGCTCCTCTGTGCTGACTCTCAGGAGACACTTTCCAGAAGATCACACCTCAAGGATGCTGGTCTCTTCTAAATCACTGCTAAATTCTGAGCTCCAGCCAACCAGCAGCAAGCATCCCAGGAAAGCAAAGATTTCGCTTTAGTAGTTCTGGTAGCTCATTGATCATGAATGATTCTCAGCCTCAGCTAACCAGAACCACAGGATATTAAATCAAAATGCTGGTTGGCCCTGATAGCATCTCTAAGCTGACCTCTGAAATTCTGCAGATCAGGCCTCCATCCTCTGCACTGTTCTTAACATTCTTATCTTCCAAGTTCCCAGAAAACATCACACTGAGATCTCAACACTCAACAATTTTTGTAGTCCAAAGTACCAAAATACTTCCACAGTCCTCCCTAAAACATGGTCAAGTCTCTCACAGTAATACCCCACTACACGAGTACCAACTTGTCTTAGGATTTTTATTGCCCTGAGGAAACACCATGACCAAAGACTTGAAGAGGAAAGAGTTTACTGGGCTTACACTTCCACAACGCTTTTCAATTCAGGGCAGGAACTCAAACAGGACAGAAACCTGCAGGCAGGAGCTGATGCAGAGGCAATGGAGAGGTGCTGCTTACTGGCTTGCTCCCCATGGCTTGCTCAGTCTGCTTTCTTACAGAACCCAGGGCCAATAGCCCAAGGACAGCCCAACCCACAGTGGTCTGGGCCCTCCCTCAACAATCACTAATTAAGACAATGCCTTACAGTTGCATCTTATGGAGGCATTTTATCAATTGAGCATTCATACTTTCAGATAACTCTAGCTGATATTCAGATGACATAAGACTATTATAACTAACATACTCAGTTATAATCCTATTATCATATTATAAAAAATGTGTAGCTCTCATGTACTGTCAATAGAAATGTAAATTAGTATAATCATTCTGAATGATAATATGGAGGGGTCTCAAGAAACAAGAAGTTAAGTTTGATGTGATCCAGGAATACCACTATTGGCTACAAATTTAAAGGACTTTAAAGGCTAAAGAACTTCTATGTCATTCTAGCAGTGGTCAGCATAGCCACCTGAGGATAGAAATAGCAGAGGTTTCCATAGGCTGATGAATGGGGAAAGAACATCTGATATATCTGTGTGTGTGTATATATATATATATATATATATACATATATGCATATTGTCATACATTAAAATAATAAAATTCTACCACCTGCTACAGACAGGATGGAACTATAGAACAGTATTGTGACGTAGGTGAACCAAATGGTCACATGTTTTTTTCATACATGGAAGCAAAAGAAGTTGATTTTAGAGAAGCAGAGAATAGTACAGTAGCTACCAGAATCTGGTGGTTGGTGTAGGAGAGAGGCATGGCAGGAGGATGATTTCTGGATACACTATGACAGTCAGATAAGAGAAATGACTTCTCCTGTTCTAGAGCACAGTAGGATAACTGTGGTTAATGATGACTAATTTTGTATTTCAAAACAGTTAATAGATAATATTTTCAATCTTCCCACAACAATGGAATTACAAGTTTCTGAAGTGACAGTATGCCACTTACTCAGACCTAATCCTTACACATTACATGGATGCACTGAAATATCGCACTGTGACCATTTGTATGTATTCCCTGTGTATCCAATAAAATGAAAATATATTTCAAAAGTAAAATAAAACCTTCCCACTGTCTGTAAAGATTTATTTCTGTCTGTAATTCTGCATTTATTAGGACTCTGTAGAAGATACATTGGGGTCCAACCAGTATTTTACTTCTCACCATTTCATCAGGTAACACTGGTGTATCTGTCTGTATTGTTTCCCACATACATGCTGGAAGCATGGCTGCAGCCCTTAAGCAATGTCCAGGTAGAGTAGATAAGCAATTGCTTTCTTTGCTGACTTTTTGAAGAATTTACCTCTGATTGTATTAAGTTTTCCATTCTCTCATTAAAGAATAAACTTTGGTAAGCTTCAATGGTGAACTTAAAGATAATCTAAATCTTTGTAGATGTTTCCAGTGTTATAACCTAAATATTATATCATCAAATGAAATAACTATTTAAATATGCTTTGCTTTGCTAGAATATGATAATTAAAAGTTTTTGTTATGGCTTCTTTGTCAAAAATTAAGTGGCCATTGGTGTGTGGGTCCATTTTTGGGTCTTCAATTCCATTCCATTGATCTACTGCTCTGTTTCTATACCAATACCAATCTGTTTTACTACTATTGCTGTGTAGTACAGCTTGAAATCTGGGATGGTGATAGTTCCAGATGTTTTTTTATTGTACAGGATTGATTTAGCTATTCTGGGTTTTTTGTTGTTCCATATGAAATTGAGAAAAGCTCTTTCCAGGTCTATAAAGAATTGTTTTGGTATTTTGATAGGAATTGATTTGAATCTATATATTGCTTTTGGTAGGATGGTCATTTTTATTATGTTGATCCTACCTATCCATGAACATGGGAGATCTTTCCATCTTCTTTTTTTTAAGTTTTTTTTCCTTTATTTTTTATTTCTTCAACTTACATCTCAATCGCAGTCCCCTCCCTATTCCCCCTCCAGTCCCACCCTCCCACCCTCAACCCCCCATCCTCTTCCCTTTTTTTTTTCTTTTAAGTTTAAGGTATATCTTATTTCCCCCTACAGTTTCTCCTTTCAGTCCAACAAATGGCTCTTTCTCTTATAATAATAAATACAATACAGTACAACAGAGGTAATTAGGCCACAGTTATGAGGGTTATATGATTAACGCACATTCCCAATGACCAGTCCATATGTATTTGGTACCTGACTTTAACATTCTACTATCTAACCATCTCCATGAGTTTAAAGTTCTATATCTGACTCAACATTCATACTAATTGCAACACAATTTTAAAAGTATCTTCTTAGATGTATAACACTCTCTTGACTCCTAAACAACTCAAAATTTAATTATGAGACTTTATCTATCTGTTCTTCAATCACCTCAGAGACCTGACAGGGATAAATATATCTGATTTTAAGTAAGTACAGGGTCTGCAGCTTCCCATACTAAGAAATGACATACCAGTGGCTGCCTGGACAGTTCCCATTTTCTCTCCATACATTACAGCATCGCTCTTCAGTCATTTGGCCCCGCTTTTCTGACAGATATTGATTGTAGAGCAGGGGTTATGAAGGACTTACCTACCCTGTCTTGGCAGAGCTAGGCTGTCGACTTACCTACTTCCAGATTTTGTCCTTTTTGGACAGCATTCTGTCTACAGTTGGGGCAAGGGGCTTTTCCTACCAAGAGATAGGCTTGCGACTGACTCAATCATCTCCCACTGGAGATTCTTCGATGCTCATCTTCTACTTGGAGGAGAATAGGGGATGCTGTCAGGAGTTGATATGTCTTGATATAAAAAAAAATCTAAAGTTACGAAAACATCTTTGAATGCCATATTCTGCAGATCTCTTGAGGTTTTTGAAGAGGCCCTATCTATCTCTTATATTAGGGTAAACAGATGTTGCTTGTCTCTTAGCAGGTTTATTTCTGATTAGCTTAGCAAGTAACTATAATAGGCTGTCATAGTACCTAACAGAATGACTGGCTTGCATAACCATTAGTTTGCATTTCTTAATTATCCTAAACAGTTCATGACAGTTAGTAGTAAAAGGCCGAAATATCACATTTCATTTGTTTTTCTTTACCTCCTAACCCTTCCATCCCATTTCTCTGGGGTGGGGTGTCCTTATATAACAGTCCCTCAACTCAGTTGAGAGGTCGTATGAGGGCCAAGAGCCTCCTCTTCATTCATTGGGGATCTATGAAGCAGTACCATCAGTGAAAAGTGTCTCGTTGCCTGGGAGAGAGAACTACTAAACAAACAAATCAATAAGCATACAATAGATAAAAAAGACTAAAAAATAGAAAAAAATATAACCAATATATAAAAAATAAATAAAAAATAAAAATTAAAAATAAGAAGTCTATGTCCAAGTTCCCTTTGGTGTGTTAGTTGTAGTATTGATATCTTCTATTATATAGCTAAAATCCTACTATAAGTGAATAGATTCCATATGTGTCCTTCTGAGTGTGGGTTAGTTCACTCAGGATGAGCTTTTCTAGTTCCATCCATTTGGCGGCAAATTGCATAATTTCATTGTTTCTGATAGCTGAATAATATTCCATTGTGTAGATGTACCACAGTTTTTTAACCCATTCTTCGGTTGAGGGACATTTGGGTTGTTTCCAGTTTCTAGCTATTACAAATAAGGCTGCTATAAACATAGATGAGGAAACTTCCTTATGATTCCATGAAGAGGCATTTGGGTGGTATGGCTGGGTCCTGAGGCAGAGCTATTCCATGTTTTCTAAGATATCGCCAGACTGACCTCAATAGTGGTTGCACAAGCCTGCACTCCCACCAGCAATGGAGTAGGGTACCCCTTTCTCCACACCCTTGCCAGTACGTGCTGTCATTTGAGCTTTTGATCTTACCCATTCTGACAGGTGTGAGATGGAATCTCAGAGTCGTCTTGAGTTGCATTTCTCTGATGATTAAGGATGTGGAGCATTTCTTCAAGGGTCTCTCAGCCATTAGGGATTCCTCCTTTGTGAATTCTCTATTTAGCTCTGTCCCCCATTTTTTGATTGGATTATTTGGTTTCTTGGCATTTAATCTCTTGAGTTCTTTGTAGATTTTGGATATTAGCCCTCTGTCAGATGTGGGGTTGGTGAAGATTTTCTCCCAGTCTGTAGGCTGCCGTTTTGTTCGAATGACAGTGTCCTTTGCCTTACAGAAGCTTTTCAGTTTCATGAGGTCCCATTTATTGATTGTTGATCTAAGGTCCTGAGCTGTTGGTGTTCTGTTCAGGAAGTTGTCACCGTGCCAATTAGTTCCAGGTTTTCTCCCACTTTTTCTTCTAGTAGATTTAGTGTGACCGGCCTTATGTTAAGGTCTTTGATCCACTTGGACTTAAGTTTTGTACAAGGTGATAAGTATGGGTCTAGCTTCATTCTTTTACAAATGGACATCCAGTTGGACCATCACCATTTGTTGAAGATGCTGTCCTTCTTCCATTGTGACGTTTTGGCTTCTTTGTCAAAAATTAGGTGGCCATAAGTGTGTGGGTCTATTTTTGAATCTTCAATTTGATTCCATTGATCTACTGGTCTGTTTCTATACCAATACCATGCTGTTTTTACAACTATTGCTCTGTAGTACAGCTTGAAATCTGGGATGGTAATACCTTCAGATGTTTTTTTATTGTACAGGATTGATTTAGCTATTCTGGGCTTTTTGTTGTTCCATATGAAATTGAGACTAGCTCTTTCCAAGTCTATAAAAAATTGTGTTGGTATTTTGATAGGAATTGCATTGAATCTATATATTGCTTTTGGTAGGATGGCCATTTTTATTATGTTGATCCTACCTATCCATGAGCATGGGAGATCTTTCCATCTTCTAAAGGCCTCTTCCATTTCTTTCTTCAAGGACTTGAAGTTCTTGTTGTACAGGTCCTTTAGTTGCTTGGTTAGAGTTACCCCCAGGTATTTTATGTTGTTTGTGGCTATTGTGAAGGGTGTGTTTCCCTTATTTCTTTCTCAGCCCTTTTGTTTGTTGTATAAAGAAGGGCTTCTGATTTTTTTGAATTAATTTTGTATCCAGCCACTTAGCCACTTTGCTGAATGTGTTTATCAGCTGTAAGAGTTCTCTGGTGGAATGTTTGGGGTCGCTTATATATACTGTCATATCATCGGCAAATAGGGATAATTTGACTTCTTTGTTTCCAATTTGTATCCTCTTGATATGTTTTAGTTGTCTTATTGCTCTAGCAAGAACTTCAATACTATATTGAAGAGATATTGTGAAAGTGGGGCATCCGTGTCTTGTCCCTGAGTTTAGAGGAAATGCTTCAAGCCAAAACGGCACAATGGAAAAAGACAGCATCTTCATCAAATGGTGCTGGTCCAACTGGATGTCCACTTGTAAAAGAATGAAATTAGACCCATACCTATCACCTTGTACAAAACTTAAATCCAGGTTGATCAAAGACCTTAACATAAGGCCGGTCACACTAAATCTACTAGAAGAAAAAGTGGGGAAAACCCTCAAACTCATTGGCACAGGTGACAACTTCCTGAACAGAACACCAACAGCTCAGGACCTGAGATCAACAATCAATAAATGGGACCTCATGAAATTGAAAAGCTTCTGTAAGGAAAAAGACACTGTCATTCCAACAAAACGGCAGCCTACAGACTGGGAGAAAATCTTCACCAACCCCACATCTGACCAAGGGCTAATATCCAAAATCTACAAAGAACTCAAGAAATTAAATGCCAAGAAACCAAATAATCCAATAAAAAATGGGAGACAGAGCTAAATAGAGAATTCACCTAGGAGGAATCCCTAATGGCCGAGAGACACTTGAAGAAATGCTCAACATCCTCAATCATCAGAGAAATGCAACTCAAGATGACTCTGAGATTCCATCTCACACCTGTCAGAATGGGTAAGATCAAAAACTCAAATGACAGCACATGCTGGCAAGGGTGTGGAGAAAGGGGAACCCTCTTCCATTCCTGGTGGGAATGCAGGCTTGTGCAACCACTATGGAGGTCAGTCCTGCGATATCTTAGAAAACTTGGAATAGCTCTGCCTCAGGACCCAGCCATACCACTTGTAGATATACATCCAAATGACTCCTCACGGAAACATAAGGAAGTTTCCTCATCTATGTTTATAGCATCCTTATTTGTAATAGCTAGAAACTGGAAACAACCTAGATGTCCCTCAACTGAAGAATGGACTAAAGAACTGTGGTACATCTACACAATGGAATATTACTTAGCTATCAGAAGGAATGACATTATGCAATTTGCAGCAAACTAGACGGAACTAGAGAAGCTCATCCTGAGTGAGCTAACCCAGACTCAGAAGGATGCACATGGCATGTATTCACTTATAGTAAGATTTTAGGTATATAGTACAGGATATCTATACTACAACCAATGCACCAAAGGGAACATGAACATAGACTTTTTATTTATATTTTTATGTTTTGGTTGTTTTTTGTTTTCCCTCCCTGGCAATGAGACACTTTTCACTGGTGGTACTGTCTTGTAGGCCCCAGTGTATGAAGAGGCTCTTGGCCCTCATATGACTTCTGAACTGGGGCAAGAGACTGTTATGTAGGGACACTCCAGTCCAGAGGATCAGGATGGAAGGATTAGGGGGTAGAGGGTGGGAGAGTGGGGTTTGGAAGGGGGCAAAGAGGATAATATTGTGGAGATTTAACCTGAAGCAACAAATAAATAAATTTATTTATTAAAAAAAGTTTTTGTATTCTGGCTGCCACAGTCTTTTTTTATGTTTATTTATTACTTCAAGTTACATCTCCATCACAGTTCCCTTTTTCTACCCCTCCTGGTCCTACCCTCCTACCCTTTCCACCCTCTCCCACCTATCCTATTACTCTGGAGTGGGGTGTCGCTACATATCAGCCACCCTCAGTTCAGCAGCCATATGAGGGCTAAGGGCTTTCTCTTGCACTTGGGGCTTACATGACATCTCCACTAGGGCAAAGTGTCCCACTAACAAGTAACAAAGTCCATGTTCCTGTTCCTTTCAGTTTGTTGGTGGTAGAATAGTTATCCTGTACTATATGGCTAGAGTCCAGTTATAAGTGAATAGATGCCATGAAAGAATTGCAGGTAAAGTTAATCAAATTGAAACAGGAAATGTATAAAATGCTTCAAGACCTGAAATTGGACATGGAAGCAATAAAGAAAACACAAGCACAAACAATCATGGAGGTGGAAAACCAAGTAAAGGGAACAGGAATTACAGACATGAGTATCACCAATAGGATATAAGAGTTGGAAGACCAAATCTCAGATGTGGAAGATGGGATTGAAGAAATCAGTACAACAATGAAAGAAAATGAGAAAATTTTAAAAGTTCTCATCCATAACATCCAAGAAATGAAGGACTCAATAAAAAGACAGTAACCAACAGAATGAAAGGAAGAGGAACATAGACTTTGTTATCTGTTAGTGGGACACTTTACCTTAGTGGAGCTGTCATGTAGACCCCCAGTGCAAGATGAAGCTCAGAATATTCTTATGACTGATGAACTGAAGGGGGCTGATGTAGGCCCCCCCACACCAGAGAAAGGGGAGGGGGGGGGGGAAAAAGGGGGGGGGGGGGGGGACTTAGAAGTGTGGAGAGAGGATAGGAACTGTGACAGAGATGTAACATGAAGTAAAAAATAAATAAATGTAGTCAAATTAATAAATAAAAATAAATAAATAAAAAGATAGAACCTAAAAATTATAGGCATAAATGAAAAAGAAAGAAGATTCCAGACTCCAAGGACCAGGTAACATTTTCAACAACAACAAAAAAAGCCACTATCCCTATTTTGGCTTATAGAAAATAGAATATAATTAATATAAACCCAGCAACACTTCTTACATCAAGATATCAAACCTTCTTCATAATGTGACTAAAGTTAATATTTAAAATTATAACATAATTATTTTCTGATTAAAAAACATTTAGGGAGTCATTTTACTAGGCTATATCTTTTCTAATGTACCTGGAACTTTGTTTACAAATGTAAATTCTTAGTTTTCTTTAGAGTTTTTAAAAATAATACTTGTTATAGGCTGAGTGGTACATATCAGTGGAGTCTACGGCTGAACATACTCAAGAGAATTTATTTTTCTTGGAACATTCAAGATCGTAGCTGTCATATTGGATGTGAAATATTAATAAAACCATTGACTAACCTCCTCTTGATATGAGTGTGAGAATTACTAATCAGTCAGATGTCAGTAAGCTTGTGGTTGCCTGGTCTATTCATATCAGGAACAACGTTGTTGGTTGGGATCATTTAAAGAGTCTTAAATAAGGACTTGTTAATAGGCCCTGTCCATACAACATTGCTAGCATGTTTTATTGCATGATGAAGTGCGTAAACACATCAGAGTCACCACAGGCTTCCTTCATAATGTAACTAGTACTTAGAGGGATCTACTTGGTGTTTTCAGATGAGATGTTTGGTGAAGCATGTTTTGTTTGTCATTTTTTTTTATTGCCCACTTTCCATTTTAGCCTTTGATCCTCATTCTGTTCTATGCAATTTTGCTTCTTTTTCATTGAAATTGGCTGGTGTAGAGGAAGCCATTAAGATACCCTGTGTAGCTGTCAATCAGTAGACTCAGAAAGTCCGCAAATGATGATGGTTGATTCGGCACAGAAGCTTGTTGGAGTATCTGCATGACAGAGATGCCAGCATATTGCTTCCAGGCCCCTTTTCCACATGCAGGGAGTAACAGAGCGTGTCCCTGCTTCCTCTATTCTCCTCAGGAGAGCAACAGAGCAGCATAATCAATTCTTCCAGCTTGTCTTACACCTGATGCTTATTTTATGCATTTCTTTGGGGCTCATTCTTATTTTACTCTTAAAAATATGTCTTCTACGGCTTTTAAATCATTTAAGGAAATGACATTATCTTAGTGGAAGGTTATGGATCATTTCATAATGTGCTCATAATATTTTTCTTCTCTAGCATTCACAAATGAGTGCACAGTTGTCTTAACTATTGAAAACTCTTCAGGCTCTGGAAATTCAACATGCTACCTTCTCTGTTCTGGGTGCTGAGGGAATTGGGACCCTGTAGATGGTTTTGATGCAGTAACTTCCCTGGTCACTGACATATATTATTGTACCTAAGAGAGATCAAGTGACTTCTTTTATTCTATGAATATGAAATCATGGTGCTGGTATTTCATAGATGAAAATAACTCTGTACTGCTTAGAGAATTCACATACAAAAGGAATTTTCAATGCTTTGCAAATGACCAGTCTAGATTTTTCTTAGGTTAGCTGCATATCTTTCTTAACTCAGTTAATTAGCAAGAACAGGATACCATTTGCAGACTAACTGTCACTTTAGAAAAGCCCAGGCATTTTCTTTACAGTGCTACTTTATAGCACTCGATATCAGTCACCCAGAGGAATTCCACAGCTTGATCAGGGCTTCCTTTTCAGTGACATTTGCTCAATATACTTTTTCATGGCAATAATTGAAAAAAGTCAAAATGGGGCAACGAAGTAAATGTCATATCCTCACAAAGCAATATAAATGAAATTCATAAAGGCTCAGTGACGCACAAGACAGGTTAATTAAAGCCACTAGGTGGCAAGTAGAAGTTAGCACAAAATTTGCTTGACTCTGTATTTTTGTAACTGCATAGAATGAATCCTTTATTAGAATATCTACCAGAGGCTCTGAGATAGTATTAATCTGCTCTTGCCATTTCAGGCTGCTTAATATACTTCCCATTACCAGAAAGGGATGTCTTATAGGATAGTTTTTAAGATGCCCAGTGAAGTCTTATGAAAATTCAATGTAAGCTCTACAGCACAGATGTCTCTCTAGCATTATTAGGATTGTCATGTGAGTCTCAAACCCTAAACAATGATGAAAAGCAGCATTTCACAACACAGAGATTGGCCTTATGATCCTGTAATCTAATCATGGAAATACATTTAGGAACCATGAGTCCTAGAGATAAAACAGTATAGTTGATTCTTCTCTCCAGTGGGTTTTTCCTCTATT
This sequence comes from Lophiomys imhausi, assembly GCA_907164525.1. Lineage (NCBI taxonomy): Eukaryota > Metazoa > Chordata > Mammalia > Rodentia > Muridae > Lophiomys > Lophiomys imhausi. The sequence continues at coordinate 2,588,618 of CAJQZJ010033927.1, forward strand.
TTTCGTTTGCTGCTAACTTCTTCACAATCTTGCCTGATTTTAACTCCACTGTGTTTTAAGATTTTTAATCTTATGTGAAATGACTTCTGCCTTGATAATTGTATTGCATTTTTTGTCTTTGAAATCATTGATCACTTCTTTGTAACCACATACAATCCCCCCAACTTCATTGTGCCCATATTGCCAATTCTGATGTATTAAGAGTTTGTGGTGTCTATTATTTCTAGGGCCATTTATTCTTCAGGACATTTGATCCCTTGTTCAATATGTATTCATCAGGATTTACTATGAGTTGGGCACAGGACTTAGTAAAAATACTGGCATTGAACAATAATGCAAGACCTGTTCTTATGTTCCTATAGATGTATATTTTCTTCTATGACAATCATATTTCCATGTATTTATTTTATGAATATGTATAGAGTACCCCTGTGTGCCATAGGACTCAGTTCTAGAGATACAATGATAAACAATTCAAAATGAAGGGACTCTTGAGGAATCACTCACACATGCATTTACTTGTTCATTCAAAAATACAATTTATGGAAAATGCTACATATTGAAAACTAGTTTACATATGGGAATGTACATTGGTGAAGAGAAAAATGACCCAGTTTTTATGGGATTTGTATTCTGGTAAGAAAATTTGATAATAAAATAAACATCTTAGTGTTTTAAATGTCATTGATATCATTCAGATTATTAAATTATGGTCAGGTTAAGAGGACATAGATGTTCTCTTTATTATGTGTGTGTGTTCATGTGTGTATTAGACAGAGAGAGAGAGAGAGAGAGAGAGACACAGAGAGAGACAGAGAGAGAGATCAGGGATTCCCTCAGAAATGGGAAATGGAGTGGTTTTTTGAAGAGAGCTTGATGGAAATATGAGAGTGAAAAACATATATATCTGTGTGGAGATTGTACACTGTTGGGTGGAGTGTGAAGCAGAAAGTAAGACTGTGTTTTATGTGTTTTACATACAGGGAATCCAGAGATTAAAGGAGGAATAAAATTGTAATTTGAAGACGTGGCCTATTTGAGGTCTCTCAAGTAACAGTTTGAAATTTATTTCAAATGAAGCAGCTATTCAAAAATAATTGTAAAGATTCTTTAAATGGAATGCAGAAAATAAAATGCTTGGGGGCTAGGGAGTGTAGAAAATGATGCAGTGATTAGAATTTGGATCAATACACTAACTAGTCCAAGGAAGATGAGATGAAGGTGACTTAGCTAAGGCACCATCTATAAAAGGTATAATATGACTTATTCAGGATATATTTTAAAGGTAGATATTATGTAATTTATATAAATGATGTTAGGTAAGAACTATAGAACACAATTTGGATTTCATACAAAGTACCAAAATGCCACAGAATACCTGGTTTACTTAGTCTACTTGATAAAGTGAGAAAGGCTGAGAATAATTAAGTTTGGGAATGGAAATTAAGAAATTCCTGTTCCTTTTGGTCTGTTGGTTGTAGGATAGTTATCCTGTAGTATATGTGTAAAATCTACTTATAAATGAATACATGTCATATGCATCTTTCTGGGTCTGGGATAGTTCACTTAGGATAAGCTTTTCTAGATCCACCCATTTGGCAGCAAATTGCATGATTCCTTTGTTTCTAAGAGCTGAGCAAATATTCCATTGTGTGAATGTACCAAAGCTTTTTTATCCATTCTTCAGTTGAAGGACATCTGGGTTGTTTCCTCAACTATGTTCATAGCAGCTTTATTTTTAATAGCAATAAATTGGAAACAACCCAGATTTAACTTCTTAATTTTTACCTGTTAGTGGAACATTTTGCCTTAGTGGAGCTACTATGTAGGCCCCCCAGTGAAAGAGGAACCACTTAGCCCTCATATGACTGAGATGGGTTGAGATGTGGGGGGCATCCCACACCACAGAAGTAGAATAGGTAGGAGAGGGGATAGAGGGTGGGTCTGAGAAGGGTTGAGGGAAGGAACTCTGATAGAGATGTAACTTGAAGTACTAAAGAAACATAATTTCAAAAAGAAGTTAAATCTGCTAATACTGATCTTGTAAAGGATGGTGAATATCTAAGCACAGTTACTAAATGGATTGTTGGACACAGTGATCTGGAACTCAGGAGAGAACTGAGTGCTAAAGATTCATAGTGTAGGGTACTCACAAACCTACCTTGATCACTGAGAAAGTGAACATTGATAAAGATAAGACTTCAACAATCCCAGGCAGCAGCAGCATGAAGAGTAAACAACACAAATTAAGATACTTAAGTATGTTCCAGTTCACCAATACATGTTGAAGATGGAGGAATCAATATTCTGTGTCTAGTGCAGTGAGAGAGTTCAAGAACAGATGTCTTGAGCATTGCCCATCAGATTTGGAAAATGGAGCATGTACTCTTCGACAGTTTCTTCTCCTTTCCCTCAATACAATGGCTTACTGTTGACTATAGTGACACAGACAGATAAGACACAGCTTCTCTTGTGCCCCCTCTGCCTGCCACTGAATCCATCAGTGTTCTAGCTTGGACTGTTGACCTCCATCACACAGCATCTAGGAGGACAATGAGTGTGCAACAAGAGCAACATATAAATCTTGCATTCTTTAAGTAACTGAGATTTCATGGTATTCTTAATTTTCCATGACAAGTGTTGCTAAGCTATTATCTTCCGGAAACATACTTTTACTGTTTTATTTATGATTTGGGGATGTTTCTGTGAGGCCAACTACAAGAGAAAAAAAAATGCCTTTCCCAAAGCCTAGTGTTCTTATAGAGGGTTTTGTGAGGTGATCACTGAAAAGATTTATTTTGATGGAAAAGTTTCCTTTGATTTCTTAACCTCCCCTCCCCCCAAAAAAAACTTTACCCACACCATACATGTTTAGAGTAGCGAAAGTGGGAGCTACCTTCTTATAGTAATCCAGTTTTTCTGAGGTAGACCCAAGAGTTGCTCTGAAGTGTCTCTGATGTTGAAAACAGACACAATTAGAGTTGAATGTTCTCTAACTATATGAATAGGTAACTTTAGGATGGAAAATTTAGTGACAATAACATCTTAAGTATCTCATGGTTGGGTAAGAAAGTGCTTGTTCCACAAGATCCTCAGTCCAAAGTCTTATAGTTATAGACTATAGTAATAGTCTTGGAAAGAGGTGCATGTATTTTGGGGGGATAATAAATACACTTGAAAAAAAGTTTTGGAAAAAGCACTGCACTGCATTTTCCCCATAGAGGTCTTCATGATGAGACAAAAAAAACAAAAACAAAACAAAACAAACAAAGAAAAACCCCAAAACCAAAACCAAAACAAAAACAAAAACAAAACAAAACAAAACAAAACAAAACAACAACAAAACAGTAGCAGAAAGATGAGACTTTAGGTCTGAGAGACCCTGACATCTAACTGAAGTTAGATGAAGACAGATGCCTAAATTAAGAGGGCTTCAGAAGAGAGAACTTGAGAACCTATAGAATCTTTTAAAGGTGTATCACTTGAAGAACAATCTAATTTTATACAGCAGCATGGCCATGGCATTGCACTGTGCAGGTAAGTAAGTGGCATTTCCCCTCTGTTTTCTTCGTCTACCATGTTGACAATGTCAAGTTAAACTCCTTGTGGATGAAGAAGTTTGTTGGGGAAGGAAGTGATCCTGAAGAAAATGAAAAGAAACCAATTGTGCCCTCACCCTCCTGTAGAAAAATGAGTATGTAGATGGAGCATGTGATCTGGTTATGAGTATGCAGGTGTGCCCTTGACAGTATTTATCACATTCTCTGATCCATTCTGCTAGTGGGATGTGGCTAGAATTCAGCTGTGTTCTACTGGCCTGATGGAATTTATTCTGTTGGCTTTATGATCTGCCCCCAAAAATGTTGCCCTCCTTCCTAATTTTCTCAGAAAGAACATGTTGGCTAACAGAGACCCACAGAGAGAGGAATAATGATGAAGCAGAGTCAGGTATTTAATTCATATAATGAAATGAATGTCATATTACCTAATTGAGACTGTTCCTGTTTATTGGTCACACACTATGGTCACACTATATCACACTATAGTGTAATCCATAAACAGGCTATAAAACCAGTTAAGACTCTGAAGTTAAAGTGAGTGACTGCATTTCTGGACAAAATAAAATGTGATGTGATTAGTATCTATAATTCATGCATCTTCAGTGTGTGTACATGTAAATACCAAGAGAAAGAATACAAGATGGAGAAGGAGAGGGAGGACGTGAGATAGCATAACTGAGAAAGACAGAATCCTTTGCCTAATGCATCCTTTTTCACATTTAGCCAACTCAAGCACGGGCACCTTTTAGAAGAGTCACTTATCAAGGTAATGCAAAGCAGTTGGAGGCAAAAGATCAAAATGAACCAAGGAGATGCTTCTTTTATTACAGCATTCAAAGATGCTTTGTTTTCTTCTTGCCCATTTATTTTTATATGTTAGTATTCTTGTATTTTTTTTCTCAGTCTTAAGAATGTAAGAATTCTTTATTATTGTATCTGGATGTGGCCATGAATTTATCACTCTGTCTTGATCTCAAGACATTGCAATATGGTGGAATTAGGAAACAGAGGTCAGAGCTGAGAAAGAGCCAAAGATAGAGGAAGGAAGACAAGTGAAGAATTGCTTTTAGGCATCCATTCAAGTTGGATTCTGTCCAGAATGAAAGTTGACGCTTTGGGATCACCAACAAATTACTTTGGTCTATTCTCCAGATTCTGAATTTGGCTATGATTACTGACTACTAAGACTGCTATTTCTAATAGTGGGCTGTAACTATTAACTGTATGAGAACTTTCTAAAACAGCTATAAATGTAGAAGTTATATACTTAAGCATAGATACAAATGTCGATAATACATATAGTGTCTACAAATATTTGCATGGCACCTACTTGTGTCTATTTCATTAATAATGTAAATACCCTATAAACAAGAGTTTTCTTGCAGTATGCTCATCACTGAGTCATTAAACAAATTTCCCTATGAGAAGCAGGAAAACCTGAAAGGTGTTTTGTTAGGCATGTGGGATACAATAAATTGAATTGATTAGTCAGTTTCCTTAGACTCATGTTAATGTCCCAAAGAAACTTCATCTATTCTAAATAGAATACCTCAAATATGGAGATATTTTGAAAATAGATCAGGGTATGGTGTCTCACGCCTGTAACCTCAGAACTGTAGGATAAGTTAGAAGCTTCCTGTGACTTAGAGCTCAGACTGGGCGAACTAATAAATTTCAGGCCAGCATAAAATAAAGTAAAACCATATATCAAGGAGCTGGGGATACCAGTGAATATACTAGGCTTGTCATGTATAATGCTTTAAAAAGCAGAAATGTACGACAGAAGAGCGGTTTCACAGTGTACATAGTAGGCAAGTAAAAGTATGAGATTGCTTCAGATTTCCAGTGAAGAGAAAACTTGAGAAATTCTCTAAGGACTGAAAAGAGTAAATATGAAGATAAATTTGCAAAGGATCCTAATTTAACACATGTGTCTAAGAACATCTTGATGGCCTCTGGAATGTTACACTGGATATTTTAGTAAATACCTCTTTAATAGAGAGTCATGTTTATGGGAGCATAAGTATAAGTTCTAGTAATCAATCTTTCAAGTGGTTATTAATCACCTTTTAAAAAGTTGGTGTGAAGCCTCAGCCACAGAGAGACTGGTAGGCTGTCATTAGTGGAGAAAAGGACTGTAACTAGGGAAACATGTGAGTTAATGATGGAAAAGTTACCACACATACAGGACTAGATTATCTGTGAGCCAATTAAGTTAGGACTGACAGCTAAGACTACTAGGAACAACCCCTTTAGTCTGAGGATGAAGTAAAGACTTTGTGGGAAGATTGTACTAGCAACACTATTTTTCTTACTAAAAAGCTAGGTAGAAAACAAAATGTCCAAGTCTAGATATACAGACCTGGAGCTATTGATGATAGAACAATAAGGAATCCCTACAGACAAAGGATAAAGTACAAATTAGCATAGGAGTGATAGGAATTACATCACCCTAATGGAGAGAGAAAGAGCATAAGAGAGAGACAGAGAGAGAGAGAGAGAGAGAGAGAGAGAGAGAGAGAGAGAGAGAGATGAGATTTAGATTCTATCTACAGAGAATTTGAATCACAAATCAGGGCTGAGAAGAGAAGAATCCTCTGATAAATCCTTAAGAATGGGAGGACTGGAAAACAGAGACTAGATTAAAGATAAAAAAAAAAAACCTAATTTTTAGGAAGAGCCTGTTCTTTCTGAAACCAATTCTCATGTTCAACAACTCCTTAAATTCCTAAGTAGGATTCATAGAATTTATGTGCTTTTCCCTTCCTTAAAATCTAAGCCACAGGTTCAAGTTTGAAAAGTTTAAAATAAGGAAAATGTTCACTTTCTAATTTTGATCAGCTCTAAGAAAGGAAAGAATATGTAGAGGTGGTCATCAAGAGGTGACCTGAGGAAGAGCTAGATGGATCCAAGGACACATGTTATGTCCTTTATATTTCAACCCCCAGACCTCAAGTCCTAAAGCCTACTTCCTAACAGGGAATTATAATTTGCACTTGGAAAATAAAACACTATTTTTTTCTTTTTCCTAGGAAAGCTCAGCTTCCATGTCTTTAATTCCAGTTTTGAAAATGAGCGTGGATGGAGAGAAGGGCTCTCTATGACACATCTCGCTTTCACAGAAGTTGATTGAAATATAAAATCTTTCCTTCATTACCTGCAAATGAGGTTCAGCAGAGGAAAAGAAGGACCCTGCTTTGCCCTTCACTTTTCACTCAGAAAGTGAGGGAACCTTGAAAACAAAAAGCAACCATGCTCTTGGTGAGCACCAGGCATTCTACAGTCCATCATGGGTGTCTCAGAGATGACCTTGTCTTCCTACTTATGCTTCTAAATATTAAAATATGGAAAGCTAATGTTTATCATTTTTTCTGCTCATACAATTTTCTAGTCCTTTCAAAATGTTGAACAAAAGTATAACAACAGATTGAGTAGAATAGAAACAATTTTCTTTGGAGTTAGAGGGACAACATATGAGAACAATGTGCCTTCAAGCCTGAGAAATGTGTTCCTAAGTTTAAATATTTAACCTAAATGCCACTATAATTATACTAATCTCATGTTTATTCCTATAATTCTTTCTATGGGATGCAGTTGAAGTAGTAATCTAAACAATGAAAGTACAGTGGAACCCTGCAATTATGTAGTTCAATTTTTCTCATGTAACAAAAGAATGAGGAAATGCATTGTTTAATCAAAATTCCAAGTGCCAAGAAGACTTACCCTACCACAAGTATGCAAGCCAAAAGGTCATATTTAAGACCCAAACCATGTCTAGTCCTGCATATTGTGTACAAATATGAGTACATAGCCACTAAATATTTCTATTTCCAAGGAAATCATTAATGACTGTATTCCATTTACAATATTTTCAAAACATTGCATGGGAAAAAAACTCTTGCATTCATATAATAAATAGCATCTTATTTCACTGATATAAACTCCTTTGTACATTGGACCAACTAGATCCACACGCTTGGGAATTTGAGATTATGAACACTACTTGCAACAGAGACCTAAAGGAATTTTGAATCCTCTTTCCACAAACCAATCACTATGGAGAAGAAGTATGTCTAAAAGTTTAGCAGCCCCTTTGAATCCTTAGCAATGGTTTTCTGAGCAATAAGCTATGCAAATTTAAATACTAGGTAAAGAAGAATGTAACAACTTAAAAAATGCTGGTGTGGTTTTGTTAGACTCACTAGCTTGCATTATGTTTGGTATTCTTAAGTTTTTATTATAAATAAATTTGATGTATCTTCTCTTAATTATTTTCAAAGAAGCCTCATTAAGTCATTGACAATTTGTAGCTAATGTTAATGCTTATTTGATTAGAAAATAGACCAATTCAATTTGTAAATTGTAATATATGTGCCATTAAAAAATAATCCACAATTGTTTAAATATGAGGAGCTAGGGTAACCAACCATATGCAGGAAATAATTAACAAGGAATAATGACAAATAGAAATAACATGATTATTTTGTCAAATTTAGTTAGCCTTCTCCAAAATATATTTTCATATTTAAAGAATATAAAAGTAACATCATATACATGAAAAAATATATACTGGGCTGGAGAGGTGGCTCAGAGGTTAAGAGCACTGGCTGTTCTTCCCAAGGTCCTGAGTTCAATTCCCAGCAACCACATGGTGGATCACAGCCATCTACATTGAGATCTGCCCGGGCATATATGTAGAGCAAATACTGTATGCATAATAAATAAATAAAAAATGTTAAAAAAAGAAAAAAATATATACTGTTAAAAATTAAAACTCTTTGCCTTGAAATGATTCAGACTGGGGCTGGGAATATAGTCCCATAATACAGAGCTTGCACAGGGTGTATGAGGCCCTAAGTGCAATTCCCAACACCATAAAATAAAGATTTAGATTATATTACAATTTTCATTAATTGTATATATATATGTATATATGTATACACACACACACACACACACACACACACACACACACACACGTGTGACTGAATATCCTTTGGAGTGAAGCAATACTACAAAAATATGTGAACTCATACCCAGAACCATATGATTTATCTATAAATGCAACATTCTGAACAAAATAAAATAAAGCTTATACCCTACCTATCTGCAGACATTGTGTGACTGTCATAACTCTGTTCTTCCCTATTGAACCTTTCTTTGTCTTGTAGAGTTTGGTCTCCTATTTCTCTTCATGCTTATTATATTTTATGCTTCTCTTCAGCACGTCTTTTCCATTTCATGTTCTTTTACAATTATATCTTCAGTGTCTTATTTTTCTTTTGTTTTAGATATTCTACCTTTCAATATTTAATTTCACTTTCTTTAAGGTGTTACTACTTATGTTGTTGACCTCATGTCTGCAGATATGGCTCAGTTTTCTACAGAGGCATAAGGCCTCATAGACATTCAATCTGCTTTATAATTAACATATCTGAAACAAAATCTTGAGGTTGATTGATCTTATATCCTAAATGATAACTTCCCCTGTCCCTTTGGTAACTCTGTTTGAATAATCTAGAAATATCCTCCGTTGATAACATGACCTTTATCTTTTCTATAAGCATCTCTCAGAGGATTTGGATCTTTTTAGATCATCATCTGTGTACTTGAGTTTTCATGCTCTTTGCTACATAGCCTTAATCAAAATATTTATGATGCTTTTGTTGGCTAGCTGAATGTTCTTATAACTGTTCTTTATCATCAAGAGTTTTCACTTCTGAATAAAAGTGAGTTAAAATGACCTCTGTTAAATACCAATTATAAGGGCATGTTCAATAATCTGTCTCTTTTTCTTTTCTCTCTCCTTCCTTCTCTCCTATGTAGGAGGGAAAAGTGTTTAAAAAATAGGATATAGACATAATATAGGAATGATAAAGAAAAAGAGAGAAATCTCTGGGTCTAACCTCCAAAACCTATTGAACAAGACCATTTAACAACTTTTAACCAATCCCCCTAAATAACAACCCATCAAACGAACAAAGTGGGGGATCACCACCTCACCTTCTTGGAATGGGATGTTGCTCTCTCAAAATTACTTCCTGCTGATTTGGGATGTAGGAAACCTGTTTGGGGCCCAAATAAGAAAGGAAAAAGTGTTAAGCAAGCTAATAGTAACATTTTATCTTCAGTCCTTTTGTCCTCAGCTATTTAAATGTCCTAAGAAGTTTATACTCAGAGGCTAAAAATCAGGTTTTTACTAAAGTCCTGGCTGGAACAGTCTGTGGGGCTGATTCATATTAGTGAGCAATTTTGAGTTGTTTTGGTTGTAGATTTTTGAGGAAACAGCTATTGAGGACATCTGTGAGGCTGGATCATCTGGACTTCTTGTCCTTTTGGTGTCTGATCCCTTTTCTTCAGGGATTTCAGTTGTCCAATTGTCCCTGGACTCCTTAGATGGATGCCTTTAATTTCCTGGAAAGATAAGTCCTGTCCTAATCCTAACTCTGTGGCACTACTTTTTGGCAGGTAATATCTTTTCGTGAGCAAATTGGGGCTTTTGATATTATAAAAATATTATGTTTCTATTGAGATTTAAAAAATTCTTTTGATATTTCGGGACTAAACATACCTTAAATGTGTATGGAAAGAAATTGGGAACTGTCCAGGCATCCAGTTGTCTGTCATTTTTAGGTTTTGGAAGATGCTGGCTCTGCACTTCCTGTATAATCAGATATATTTTTCCTTCTCAGGTCTCCGATGTGGTTGAAGACTAGATAGTTATAGTCTCACAGTTAAATTTTAAGTTGTTTAGAAATTAAAAAGATGTTTTAGGTCTAAGAAGATGTTTTTAAGTTGGTAATGCAAGTTGTAAATTGAGTTAGTTATGGAAGTTTAAACTCATGGAGATAGATAATAGAATATTAATATTAGTTGCCAAATATATATGGACCTGACATTGGGAATTTATGTTATACCTTATACTTTTTATAATTTTTTCCTAATTATTTAAAAAATTATGAGTTCTGGGAGAAGGAGGACAGGGTGGGAGGGTAGGCCCAGGAGGTCTAGAGGGAGGGGACTGTGATGAAAATGTAACTTAAAGTGATAAATAAACATTATTTATGTCTTCTGGACCATTTCCGTGGCACTGCCTGTCCTCTTTAGGGTGTTACAGTGACCAAGTGAATATTGAGTGCTCAGGTAGCTGGGAGGTACCTCTATCTGGCATCTGGGGCTGCCTCCCAAGGCCCTGCAGTGATCAGACCTGTGGAGAGACTGTATCGGTGCAGGAAGAGCAGCCCTCTACCCTCTCTGGGCGCAATGTTCTTCTAAGTGATTGTAAATACAGTACAGGGACCTTTATGTCCAACACCTTTCTGGGTAAACCCAGATATGCTTGTGCCTCCCAGCTAGTCACTCTGCTGGGGATAAATCTAGGTGAATGCTGGCGAGATTGTGGAGAAAGGGGAACACTCCTCTGTTGCTGGTGGGAGTGCAAATTGTACAAGCACTATGGAAATCAGTCTGGCAATATCTTAGAAAACTTGGAATGGCCCTGCCTTGAGACCTAGCCATACCACTTCTGGGTATCCACCCAAACGATTCCTCACCATACCACAAAGACATATCCTCATCTATGTTCATAGCAGCCTTATTTGTAATAGCTAGAAACAGGAAACAATCCAGATGTCTGATGAATAGATAAAAAAATTGTGGTACATTTACAAAATGGAATACTACTCAGCTATCAGAAACAAGGAAATCATGCAATTTGCAGTCAAATGAATGGAACTAGAAAAGCTCATCCTGAGTGAGCTAATCCAGACTCAGAAAGATGCACATGGCATCTACTCACTTATAATTGGATTTTAGCCATATAGTACAGGATAGCTAATCTACAACCTACACACCAAAAAGATCAGGAACATAGACTTTGTTTCCTATCAATGAGACAATTTACTCTAGGAGTGCTACCATGTAGGCCCCCAGTGCAAGAGGAAGCTCTTAGCCCTCATGTGACTGTTGCAATGAGAGGAGTGATTTGTTGGGACACACCACATGGGAGGAGTGGGATGGGTGGGAGAGGGAGGAGGGGGGTGGGAGGGTGGAACTGGGAGGGGTGGAAAAAGGGCACTGTGATGGAGATGTAACTTGATGTAATAAATAAACATTATAATAAACATGCTCTTGGCAAAAATAAGCATTATGCTTAAAAAATACTGAGAATCTATAAAAAAATACTGATTATATCATGCCACTTCTACATGGTCATGGTGTATGGATTATCCCATTTTTAAGATCAATTCTTTTTTTTTTTTTTTTTTTTTTTTTTTTTTTTTGTTTTTCGAGACAGGGTTTCTCTGTTTAACAGCTCTGGCTGTCCTGGACTCGCTTTGTAGACCAGGCTGGCCTCGAACTCACAAAGATCCGCCTGCCTCTGCCTCCCAAGTGCTGGGATTAAAGGCGTGCGCCACCACCGCCCGGCTTTAAGATCAATTCTTAATTTATGAGTTTATGATTAAATTGTCCTCCTATCTAATATACTATGTTACTTTAAATTCCAGTCATCTATTTTTTTGTAACTCCATTGCTCCATGGAATTAAATATTGAAGTTCCATATATATTGTTACACACACACACACACTTTATGGTATAGATAATGACTAGGTAAATGTAATTGTTTCTTCTATTTCTTCAGAATCAGCCCAAAGACTTGGAGAAGATGTTCAGTAACAAATCACCTCTCTGCCACATCTAAACCCCTTTATTATCCAAAGTATTAACAAATTACTTTCTAATTCTAAGTTTCTACAACAAAGTTCTACTTCAACAGCACTTAGCCATTTAGAAAGAGCTCAGATCACTACCTTTAATGAGTAACAAATGTTGGAAGAATGTAGAAAAAAACAATCCAGTCATATTTAAAACATAGGTCAAGGCTTTGTTGGATATTATTCTTTAAGTGTCAATTTAAGGAATTATTTTAGTTTCCTCAGAATTCAGTGAATAGCCAAGTGTAACTTTACAGCATATTTTCAGCACAGATCTGTAATTACAATTCTTTTGCAACTGACATTGATTTACCTGTTATATGTAAAGTTCATTATAAAGAATAACTTAAATACACTCCTTTAAGTCTTGATTTAACAGTTTTTTTCAAACTTTCTCTGGGTATAGATTATTAAAAGTAAAAAGCAGGGCTTCACTACAGTGCCAACTTGAGTCAGTTCTGTTGCCTCTGCCTCTCTGATTACATTTCCTTCCTAATAATGACTTGTCATTAAACATCACTGAAGAAATAAGATATAGATTACACTGTATTTTTCCTATTTTTCTTTTATTGAAAAAATTTTATACAATATATTCTGATTGCAGTTTCCCCTCTCCCAACTTCTCTCAGATTAGCCCACCTCCCCCATCTCCAAATTACAACTTTTCTTTCTCTCTCTCTTTAGAAAACAAATAGTCATGTAAAACAATAATAAAGTATGATGAAATAAGATAAAAACAAAAAAAGAATCAAACTAGAATAAGACAAAACAAAGTAACACAAAAAAGAGGAAAAAAAAGGACAAGAAATATATATATAGGTGGAGAGATATGTGTTCGCACACAAAGAAATTCCCTAATAAAAGAGAATCAAACAACACAATTTATATGCAAAGAAAACAGACAAACAAACAAACAAAAAAACCAAAAATAAGCCCCAACAATGTATATGAGGCAATGAATCTCCAAAAATGCGATTGAGTTGATTCTGTGTTGGAAATTTACTACTAAGCATGTGACCTGTCCTTAAAAGTGATTTGCAGTGTTCCTTGATGGCACACATCTTTAATCCCATCACTTGGGAGGCAAAGGTAGGGGGATCTCTGTGCATTTGAGACCAGCCAAGTCTACAGAGAGAGTTCCAGGACAGCCAAAACTAGAGAGACCCTGTCTCATTCTTCTATACCACCAAAATAAGAGTCATTTGTGTATCTAGAGATACTCTGTTGTAGAAAACCAGTTTTCTCTTTGTGAGTGGTTATCAACTGGAGGAAGCTTCTGGGTTAAACTCAGTGGCTTGTGCCCAGTTTCCCTCTCAGCAGTGGGATCTGATCTGGCCCAGACATGTGCATGCTACTCCAGTCTCTCTGAGGTCCTGTGTTGGCTAGTCCTGCTGTGTTTAGAAGGCTTTGTTTCCTTCGTGTCCTCTATCCTCTCTGACTCTTAAAATCTTTCCATTTCTTTCTCCTCCTCTTCCCCCTCCATCTCCTCCTCCATTATAAGGGGAGGAATTTAATGGAAAGATCCTATTTATGACTGAGTGTTCAAAGGCCTCTCACACTGTGCATCCCCCCATGTTGTCAGTTTCTGATTATCCTGTATTTTCAACATTCCTCCAAAGGCAATGCATAAACTTGAATATTTTCAAGTACTTCTCAGATAGAAAGAATAATTGGTCATGTTCTGCACTTCATTTGATGGAATATGTGTGGTTAGATTTATGTCAAGTTCATAAAAAAAAAAAAGAGAGAGTCACCTAAGTTCAGGGAAGCTCAATTGATTAGTTCCCTCCATTAGATTTGTTTGTGAGAATGTGTGGGGGACATTTCCTTGACTGACGATTAATGTGGGGAAGCCCAACACACTTTGGGCAGTCCCACCTCTGGACAGTTGGTTCTGCATCATATAAGAAAGCAGGTTGAGCAGAAGAACAACTCCGACTCTGCTTCAGTTTCTGCCTAGCTTCCCTTGCTGATTAACTATAACCTGTAAGTCAAATAAACCCTTTTGCCCCATGTTGATTTTCATCAGTGTTTTATCACATCAACGAAAAGCAAGCTAGCATGGAAGCCTTGAGACATCTGTCTACTATATATTATCTTTACAACATAAAACAATTCTAAGAATGGACTGAAGATATTGCTCAGTAGTTACAAGCACTACCTCTTCTTGCAGAGGACTTGGGTTCACATGATGTAGCTCACCTCTAACTGGACCTCTAATTCCAGCAGATCTAACAGTTTTCTTGTCTCTTCAGGTACCTGTGAATACATGGTACCCATAGAGATATGCAGCCATAGACACATACACATAAAATGAAATAAATAACACTTTAAAAATCTTCTTAAAAGAGCTCCAAACTATGTGCTCTGTAAAGTTTCCATGTATTATATAATTACACTGAAGGAAGCATATGGTGAAAATTAAAATATTTTAACTTAGCTTTAGACTCTAAATTTACTGCATAATTTCATGTTTGGCTTCCTAGATACCAATTTAATGAACACTGAAGGTCATGGTAAGTATTTATTTAAAAGTATCTTTGTATACTTTAGGAAACCCTTTATTGTAGCTAATCAGTAGAAGGATGGATTCTGAAACTCCAAAAGGAATATTACAGACCAATAGAATGAATGTAGTTAAATTGAGGAAAGGAAATTAACCTTGAGCAGGCTTTGGTACACCAGATGTATTGAATTATAGTTCCTCCATTGAACATAATGCCTTTATTCTACAAGCGGCATTAACTAGGACTTCACTGTACATATTGTATGAAGGCATATATTGTTACCTGGTTAATCTCTATCTCTTGTCTTAAAAATAAAATAGACTTCCCATTTACACTCACTGTAATAAATTAATGAATACATAATGTCCATTTTGTGTCTCCACATTTCTTCTAGAGCAGTTGTGATTTCTTTGTGATCACCCCA
>CAJQZJ010033927.1:2613333-2625771 GCA_907164525.1 Lophiomys imhausi
TATTTCAACTCTGTTGCATTACCAAATTAAAGGGGACAATGCAACTTTACAAAGTTAGTGTTTTAATTTGTGTGTTGCTGTTCGACAGTACTCTATTTTTAATTTGTTCACTATTGATTCTAATACAGACAAACCTTCACACTAACCACTGCCTGGTATGCAGTACTTTCATTTTACTGCCTCTGTAACAGCTGTTTATATGTTGCTTCCTCTGCCACTCAATGGTGATGTGTCCTTTTCTCTAGGCCAGGCCAAAGAAGCTGGAAGAGGTGCTGAGCTTCATATATACTGGAGTAAGGAAAGGTTTGTATGTCTTTATTGCACATAAAAGAGGCATTTGCTTGAGCTACATTTGTAAGTCCTCTCTGTTATCCATTGCCCTTAGTTCCTTCACATGGGAATCAGGAACAAGTAAAACTGACTTTCTGAACTCAATAAGGATGGATTCTATCAGTTTCTCAGTTTTCAATATGATGAATTACACCTCTCCACAGCTTAGGCACAGTATAGGGCAAAAGAAATCAAAAGTGTACTCAGAAATAGGAAGTAGTTGAAGTTGCATGCATGGTTTCTGATTGAATTGGTGAACTGTGTTTCTCAGTGTTCCTTCTAGGGGGCAGCAGTGCCCTGGAATTTTGCCAATAATCCTTTCTCTTTAAACCTTCATAGCCTCTTAGATCTTCAAAGAAGCAAACTGTAAAAATATAAATGTATTATCCATGCTATTGAAGGGCACACTGACATTAAAAATGATGATAGCCTACTCAAAGCTATTAAGTGGAAGGATGGTAGAGAAGATATGAAAAGAAAATATAGTAATACAGACTAAAAGAAACAAAAATCATAAAAGGCTGGTTACACATATACAAAAGCTCTCCTTTCACTATTTAATATTTGGAGTTCATGTTTCACTTTCCAATTTAATTCTTAGTTACTAAAGTCAACATTATAGGCATAAATAAGTATTTTTTTTTTACAAAATAAAAACTTGAGACATGTCAGTTTAAATATGTGAGCATTAAAAACTTTTAGAAGAGATAAAAATAGACTTACCTCTAACCTGGTATTTTCATGATACCTTGATTTTTCAAGAACATTTAATTTATTGGTGAATTTTAATTTGAATAAAGATTTGGATTTACAAAATAACTTCTAAGTAAACAAACAAACAACAACAACAACAACAACAAACAAATCAGAGACATCAGTTCAAAATTCAGACTCCTCTATGGTTTCTTTTCTAATGGAGATGCTAGGTACATAAATTGTTCTATCAGATTAGAAACATAACATTTTGTTTCTTATCTCATTTTGACACTTTCAGTTACAGGTAACAAATTCTATGATTAGGAGACCCAGGAGAGTTGAGTCACATTATTTTTGTCATCAGAAGGAGAATAATGGTGGCTTAACTAACTACTTTTAAAGTTAATCAACACTATTATTTTCTTTTCTCCCACTGACATTATGAGGTAGAATTGGGAGTCCTTCCCCTTTATTTTTTCTTCATGATAATTTCTCCTTATTTTAGAGTTAATAGCAATTCAGAAATATAGTAGAGCTAAGTAGAAGATGAAAATGTTATCCAGAACTCTCTATGTTCTAAAATAGCCTCATTTTTATAACATTGAGAAAGGATAAAGTTTAATTGTCACTATTTTGTAAAATATATGATTCTTATATTTTCTCTTTTCACCAAGGGAGATAAAATAATAGACCAAATGGGATAAATTATCTTTGAGTTATACATAACATCCAATTTGTGCACTGAGTTCTTACTCATCATTCTTGACTGCCAAACTTTAGAGCTATGAAGAAATATATTGCCACTAATCATAAGGATGAAAGTCTGATATTATTTATCAAGGACACACTGTTTAACAGCTTTCCTCAATTAACATTTGGTGAAAAAGTACAATTATTACTAGAGAAATGTAAACATTCATACTGTTCTTTTTTTCATATATCCTTGTCTGTTACTGTAAATTTTTCATTGCTGTTGATGCAAGGAGGGTAACTCTTGTAAGATAAATTTAGAAACGCCTTTTTCAGATCAACCACTGGTCATGAAATGAAGGCTGACACAAAGGCATGAATGAATGCTACCATAATCACGGTCTTGTCTTTTATTGGTATTTTTGTTAATTAACCAAAATATCTGTTACTAGCCTTATAAAAGCCTTTATTTGTTTTCTTTTAATTTGAAGTAGATCAAATGTGAGATTTGGCATTAATTAAACACAGAATTTATGGGGATTTTAATTGCAAAAACACTTCAGAAGTGAACATGCAAAAGGCGCCTTAGTTCTATTTCCAACGAGGATGGTATTAAACAATGAGAAGAAAAAAAGAATCCCATTAAGAACAACATGCCACTGCTGGCCTTGTAGTGCATGAATAATTTTCATGAGGTCTAGCTAAGGACATGTAAAGAGTGGGCTGAAGATCAACAACTGCCGCGAGCAGTTTTTAACTGTGATACTGAAATTGTGATTTCTCTTTGAAAATATAGATGAGTTTGGGAATATAGTAAAATAAGCCTGAAAACTTGTCATTGAGATTAACCAAGTCAAATAATAACCTTGCACATTGTATTCTGCACACACGACTTCAGCTGTCTGTCTTTAAATCTAATATAGAATAGATAGAATAGCCAATGTCTGAGTGGTCTCTGTACGTTTCCCATTTGATGATGAATTATACTGCTCAGATCTTGATGCAAAAAGGGTTCATCTTGCATGTTCTCCTCTGGCACGATTCTGGTTCAGCCTTGTCACACTGAGTATTTAAGGGAAGCTCTATCTTTGCAGTCCAGGCTATATGTGACAAGATTAAATTGGCACACTTTCACTGTATAGCTCTTGTGTTTCTGGCAGCACAAGCCTGGCGGATCCCTCTGAGAGAACTCTCAGCTGTCATTCAGTGACCCATTAACACTACTGTTACATCCTGCAGTGTCATTTTTTTTTTCCTAAGGATATAATGCTCCCAGGAGACTGCAGATACCTGAAGGGATGTGAGAGAACAACAGATTCCAGCTAGCTATCAAAGACACAGCAAAAGACGCAGCCAGAACACAAATTCCAACAGATGACTTCTAAATGCTCTAAAAGAGGTAGGTCTATTACCATGGTAGGTTTTGGAATGTTGTAAGAGGGTCCAGCTTTAAGAAGGATGGTAACATTTTTAGCAAGCTATTTTCTTTGCTCTGTCTGAATATCAGAAGAAGTATCTAAAATAAGACTTGCAATGGAGAAGGAAGATATTTGAACCTATAATAGGGTAATATGAGCGAGAATTTAAAACTGAATAATAGGCAATGGAAACGGAATAGAACACACATTAAAGAGAATTGCAGATTAATCTAAGCAGACCACAATCTTTAAGTAGGTGTGGCTTATTGGTGTACAAATAAATAAATAAGTCAAGTATCCCTATAGCCCTAGGATAATGAAGACTTCTTTGTCAAGATTGAGCTGGTATCAGTGACTTAAGCAAACACCATTGCTCCTAGCACTTCAAAACAACATATTGTTTTATGGGCACATTCTTATGCTTCACGGTTACTACATAAAGAAGAATTATGAGGCCTTGGCTTTAGGGCTGACGAAAGCCTAGTGACTGGGTTTCAATATTTAGAACCCAAGGTAAGGTGGAAGGAGAGAACTGGCTCCACAACTTTGTATGCCAGGACACAGTAAAGCCACCAAACTAGAGTGTTCTATAGGTAGGAAGTAAGGTTTATTGGGGATCAAACTGCCAAACTTCCAAGCCAAGTTCATATCTGGGGGTGGGAGGAAAGCAAAATGACTGAAAAGCAGAGCTTACATGCAGGAGTGCAGGATAGGGATTTTTTGGGTTGATACAGGCTATGCAGATTGATTAGGAACTAGGAGGGTTGACCAAAGTCATTGACCTTTGGGGAATGAGTAAGGGTGGTCGCTGGTAAACAGAAACCCTGCCTTAAACATCTGCTTTCCTGGTAAACAGAAACTTGCCTTTAGGCTTCTGTTTACCCAGCCAAAGTCTTTCTGTCTACTATACCATGTAAAAGTAACATTTATTCTCCTGAAGTAGTTGTCTCTCTGTGGCTACTGCCTCTGTCTGGTAATCTAGGCCTAATCCTGGAAACCTCTATAAATCTAATCTAAACCTAGAGTGTTTTCAGCCTCTGAGACTTACTGATAAATAAACTCACACTTTCTAGCTGTTTCTGAACTCTGGCTTGTCTCTTGGCCTCTATGTGAGTTGCTCTGCTTGGCCTCAAACTAACTCTAGCAATCTGTTCTAATCTTCTGGCTCCTCTTCACTCTCTGGCCCATTCTATCTTCACCTGTGTCTAGCTTGTTCTCTCTTCAGCCTGTCTCTGTAAAACTCTCCTGGTAAAACTCCACCCCCCCCCATTCTCTGTCTATTAATTTCACATAAAAAGGCTTAACTTCTACCACAGCTTCCCTCTCCTCTCTCTTCTAGTTAGAGTTGGGCATATCCCATTCTGTCAAATATTTTTCTGACTTGTCATTTTATCACTCAATGAGACATCACTTCAAACATGGGTGCATCCTTCTACAGACTAACTTTACCTTCATTGTTTGGGATTAATGGTGAGTACTAAGGGTATATCTGCATTCCAGCTAGAGGGAGTAAAGGTGTGTGCTAAGGGTGTTGTCTGCATTAAAATCCCTCTTGAACACTGCCCCTAGCATTGCCGTTTGGGGGGGTTGGGGAAGCAATGATTTGGACCTAACAAAATTTTCCTCTCATCTTCACACATGAGCTGTGGTACACTCCACCTCCTTAGTATAACACACAAACACACACACTAACATGGTTCTATATTTCTCCTACTAAAATTAATCAAATTTAGATGAATCCCAAGCAAAACACCAGGAATTATTCAGAATTGTCATGAATTCAGAAAGAAGCCTAAAGCCTGAAAACTTTCTAAGAGAATCTGCATGTCAGCCCTGTGTTCAAAGTGCCCATATAAGATAAAACTTTATTGCCCTCAGGCTGAGGTTCAACTACCTCATCACTGTGACAGATGTTGAAGGATAAAAGTTGCATTGTCTTCAGGAGTATTAAGTTTTGTTTTAAACATTTTAATGGAAAGGTTATCTTGAAAAGTTAGCACTTAAATAGTGTAAACTTCAGATAATTTGCAACTCTATTTTTTATTAAAATAAAAATAGTATAGGATGAAATCGTTTTACAAAGTATATTTTAATGGTTAAAAACAAAACCAGAGGAGTGGGAGCAGTAAGAAAAACTTTGATCTATCTCCTAGGACCTTTTTAAAAAATTCACAAACGGAAATATTTTTCAAACCTTTTCCTCATTAGAAAATAATAAGACAATTAACTACTATACCAGGACAATATCTGAACAACCAAAAGGCCATGATCTGGTTTTATTGGAGTGCTAGCTTAAGTACTTGTGTATTCCTACATACTTTTCAATAAATATGTGATGATGTTGGTAATTAAAAACTTAAAGGTAGAAGAAATAATGATTTCACTTGACCTCTCTCTTTCCTCTCTCCCTTCTCTCTCTATCTCTCTGTCTCTGTCTCTGTGTGTGTGTGTCTCTCTCTCCCTCCTCTTTTCTTTCTTTCTGCATCTCACCCTCCATCTTTTTGAGGTTCAGAAAAATGTAGCCCAGAGTGGCCTCAAGCTGGCTGAGACTATGAATCCTACAAGCCTCCATGTCTACTTTCTGAGATGACAGGTATGTGTGTCACAGTTGCTGTTCAAGTTTAGGGGTGCAGGGATGGAACCAAAAGCCTCTAGTACACTAGGCTATGTCTTCACCCTGTCAGGATTTTTACTGGGAAAAGACACTCAGTTGCTCTGGCTGACAATGATGACTGTGTTAATTAGGACGAAGGCATCTAAGATCTTCATTTTTACGAATGGAAATGACGGCACACCAGGCCCTGTGGGCGGGGCTTCTGGTTTGCTGACGCAGTCAATGTGATTCCGTCGCGCTAGTCTTGTGTCAGAGAACCGCGGCCATCTTAAAAGCCACCGAGTGATCGTTGGAAATAGGTACCGTTGTGCCTCGCTTCTCTCCATGAGGAAAATGCTGGCCGTTGTAGTGTCTCATGTGTTTTCAGGACTACTCCAGAAGCCAGCTGTCAGAGGGCGACTGGCATCCCTTAACTTCTCCAGTGATGTCACCTGTGACATTAAGAAGTGCGACCTGTATCGGTTGGAACACGGCCCTCCCACCTCTGCCGTGCTCACCAGAGAAGAGGGCCTCAAATACTACCGGACCATGCAGGTGATTCGGCACATGGAGATGAAGTCTGATCAGCTGTACAAACAGAAGTTCATCCGTGGTTTCTGCCACCTGTGTGACGGGCAGGAAGCCTGCTCTGTGGGGCTGGAGGCAGGAATAAATCCTACAGATCATGTCATCACGTCCTACAGGGCCCATGGCTTGTGCTACACGCGGGGGCTGTCGGTGAAATCCATTCTTGCAGAGCTAACTGGACGCAGAGGAGGCTGTGCTAAAGGCAAGGGAGGCTCTATGCACATGTACGGCAAGAACTTCTATGGTGGCAACGGCATTGTTGGGGCCCAGGTACCCCTAGGAGCTGGTATTGCTTTTGCCTGTAAGTACTTGAAAAATGATCAGATCTGTTTGGCCTTGTATGGCGATGGTGCAGCTAACCAGGGGCAACTAGCTGAAGCTTACAATATGTCAGCCTTATGGAAACTACCCTGTGTTTTCATCTGTGAGAATAATCGCTATGGAATGGGAACATCTGTTGAGAGAGCATCAGATAGCACTGATTACTACAAGAGAGGTAATTTTATCCCTGGACTGAAGGTGAATGGGATGGATATTCTCTGTGTGCGTGAGGCGACCAAGTTTGCAGCTGATTACTGCAGATCTGGAAAAGGGCCCATTTTGATGGAGCTGCAGACCTACCGTTATCATGGACACAGTATGAGTGATCCAGGGGTCAGTTATCGTTCACGAGAAGAAGTTCATGACATGAGAAGTAAAAGTGATCCTATCATGCTTCTCCGAGAGAGAATGATAAGCAACAACCTCAGCAATGTTGAAGAATTGAAGGAAATTGATGTCGAAGTGAAAAAAGAAGTGGAGGAAGCAGCCCAGTTTGCTACAACTGATCCAGAACCATCTTTGGAAGAATTGGCCCATCATCTCTTTTACCGAAATCCACCCTTTGAAGTTCGTGGAACAAATAAATGGATCAAGTATATGTCCATCAGTTAGAGATTACTTATAGATTTGTTACAAATTCTTCATTGGAACATTTATGGAAGACTTTAGGAAATTTCTAGACTTTGTTAAGGAAGAATAAATAAAATACAGTTAGAGACAAAAGCCTTGTAAACCTTTATAAAGATAGATTATTGAGTTATTAAGGGGATTAGAAGATACACGTTTGTTTAAAAAGAAATGTTTTATGTTGTAATATTAAAGATACTGTATCAAAAACAGTGTGAATATCTTTTAGAATATTTTAAATTTATATTCTAAATTTATAAATCTAAAATAGGAAAAGCAAGTTAATTTCTACAATTTGTCCAGGTACTTCTATTTAATTTCATTTTATTTTAGTCTTGAAATTAAAACTGCTTTTTAAAGAAGTAAATTTTTGATTCTTGTTACCTGTGCCACAGATTTGTCTAAAATCCTAAATTAGGAGGATGAGTTCAAACCACTCAGGATCTCTCCTACTAAACTACTTGCAAAGCTGATGTACATTAACCAACAACGAACATAGTGTAGTATCATAGAAGTCATGTATATGTGATATTGGTGCTGAAGTATGTTAACAGTGAACATTTTTCCAGAAATATTTATTAGGACAGAGACAGGGGCAGGAAGAAAAAGAGGATGATTTATTGGTGGTGGTTTTCATAGCATTTTATTTTGTTTACAATATTTGTAGTGTACAAGTTAGGAAAAATGTAAACAAAAAATCCAAGAGAAGTATTTATTTGCATACATCTTCATGCTAATGTTACTCATGCTTTACAATCATTCATGCTACATGTGTTCTAGATTTGACTGGAAAACAACAGACACCACCCACCTCTCAAAGCTGAGAAAGTGAAATCACAAGGATGATGTGACATTAGTACACTTGATTCAACTCTACTTTGTTGAATTAAAATGTAAAATCAAAGAAATGAGATGACATATACTTAATTCAGCTCTACTTATCCTTTAAAGAGAGCTATGAAACACATATTGCAAACTGCTTGTTGGTTAGTATCTTACAACTCATCTAAGAATATACAGATTAAATTTTTTGTTTATTATGTTGAGCCCAAGAAAAGGACTCTTGAATTTGGGGAGACTGAGGAATCATCAGGACCCAAGACAATGCAAAAGCAAGAGGTTTATTCACCAATGCGCTGGGGTTGGCACAGAGTCCCCATTCAAGGGGAATGAGACAGGATTCTGAGCAGAATCTCATTTCAGAACTTACAGGTTTCAGCAAGGCAGAATCAGCAACAGTACATTCTGCAAGCGTCTATTGGTTAACATATGTATCTTTTAATTAATTGGTGCTGGCTAACCCTGTACCAGGATATGGAATGTGTTCCTGGTGGCAGTTAGGGAGTTTCCAAGCCCCCCCGGAGGGGGTTGAAGGGAGTACATTCTGTGGCTATTCTCAGCATTGTTCTTTTCAATTTGCAGTTCCTGGAGCAAGTTGTCCCAGAACTCAGGGCCTACCCAAGTTCTCAGGCTTTTGGAGCCTGACTGAAATTTGGTAAAATAAATTTTGGGTCCTACAATTCAAGTTACTTTTCCATCAGTGTCCCCTCCCATCACCTGTCCTGGCCCTAACCTCTCACTTTCTCCCCCTTCTCCCAGAACTCATAGTTCTTTCTTTTAGAATAATTAGGCCACAATTATGAAAATTATAAGGTATAACATTTCCAACATCCAGTACATATTTGGCAACTGATATAAATATTCTATTATCCATCTACATGAGTTTATAAAGTTCTATACCTAACTCAGTTTCCATCCTACTTGCATTACCAACTTAAAAACAGCTTCTTAGACCTACAACATCCTTTTAATTCTTAAACAACTGAAAATTTAACTGTGAAACTATAAATCTTCAACCACATCAGAGACCTGAGAAGGATAAATATATCTCATTATACAGGAGATACAGGGTCAGCATCTTCCAAAACTAAGAAATGACAGACAACTGGCTGCCTGGACAGTTCCCAATTTCTCTCCATACATTGGAGCATCTATCTTCAGCCTTTTGGCCAAGTATCTCTGACAGACATTAATTTTAAAGAAGGCATTATGAAGGACTCACCTTCCCTGTCTTGGCAGAGCTAGGCTGTCCACTTACCTGCTTTCAAGTTTTGTCCTTTTTGGACAGCATTCTGTCTTCAGTTGAAAGAAGGGATTTTTCTTGCCCACTGACAGGCTTGCCACTAATGTAGCCATCTCCAAATGGACATGCTCATCCTCTACTTGGAGTAGAATAGGGGGTGAACACAAGAGGACTGAACTTCAAATGTTACTATTAACTTGCTTAACCATTTTTCTGTTCTTATTTGGGCACCAAACAGGATTCCTAAGTCCCAATTCAGCAGGAAGTAATTTTAAGAGAGCAACATCCCATTCCCAGAAGTAGGTGGGTGATTGCCCCCCTTTAGTCACTTGATGAGTTATAGATATTTGTTGTTATTGAGGTGTATTGGTTACAAGTTATTAAATGGTCTTGTTAATTTTTTTTAAGATTAAGAACTTTAGTGAAATAAAGGTATACATTATTCTCACACTTGAGAAACACAACAAATACCAGCCAGAGGTTGGGGGAACACAATAGACTTGCTGAAATGAACATTTGGAACTTATGAAAAAAAGGAAACTCTAAAAGCAATATAAAGGAAGGAGAATATTCATAGAAGAACCAACATTTCATGGGCAGGTGAGATGGCTCAGTGAGTAAAGACCCTGGCAACATGAGGTCATTCCCTGGGAATACACATATTGGAAGGGGAAAACTGACTCGCTCAAGTTGTCCTCCAACCTCCACATGCATGCTTTGGCATACACAGCAGTGAGTGCTAAAATTTGCTGAAGGAAGACCTAACAAATCATACAGGCTCTGTTCTTTATACCCCATTTAGTACTGTTGAAAACAATATTATTATATTTGACCAGACCCTAAATCTGCTTGACCTTGATGTTTTATATATATATATGTTGGTCTTCTGAGAAAGATTTAATTGCAACTAAAAATTAGAATTTCCTTAATGATTTCAGAGCCCATTTCTGGAATATACCAAATCTTTTTATTATATAGCATCTACTAAGTAAAATATTGGTTTGCTTTGTGTTACTATGAGAAAACAATCTAACAAAAGCAACTTAAAGAGAAAAAGGTTCATCTGAGCTTACAGTTTCAGCAACAGTTCGTGTTAACAGGGAAGTGGAAGTGGCAACATTCCGCTGGTCACATTGTACTGATAATCTGAAACAAAGGCCTTCTGGTGCTCAGCTCCTTTTCTCTACTCTTTCAAGAGTCCAGGGTCCTTTGCCTAGGTAATGGTGCCACCAACAATGTGGAAGGTGGTGAGAGTATTACCGTCTCAGGTAACACAATTCCTCACAGGCATGCACAGAGGCCCATCTCTCAGAATATCCTGCCAAGTTGACAATGGTAATCAAGTGAATCTGGTTTCCAAGAGCTTTAATGGAAAACCAAAATCTCAGGGGTTTGTCAACATTTGAACACAACCATTTAGGAACTATCTCTAATCCTTCCTCAAGAAAGATAATCTCAAAAATCTAAATTTACAAACAGATAAATATGTTTATTGTTTGCTTTTATTTTTACATTTATTGTTTTCGTCTTGATGGTACATGTTACAGTGTGGATGGTCAGAGAACAACTTGGCAGAGTTTGTTCCATCATGTAGGTTCAGGAGATCAGACTTGCTAGCAAGGGTCTTTACTTGCTGCGTCAATTTACTGTCTGTCTGAAGGTTCTGTTTATAAATGAGTGATATTGTTAGCTCATGTGATTTAGTCAGAATACTGTAGCTATTCAGACATTCTAGAATAATAATTGTATAGCTAGAAAAAAGTCATAAATGTTCAAAATTAGCAAGTACAGTTTTCTAATGGCAATATATTTTAATACACTAGTATTTCCGTATGTTTGCACCTTTATATAATTATACATACAGAATAAAAGTAATTTAAAAGTTTCTTTACATAATGACTTCATAGTCAGAAAAAATAAGATACAAGTGTTTTGTTGATGAGGAAGACATCAAAAATTAATATGTATAGATTCTGAATGTCAGATAAATTTCCAAAATCTTACTATAATAGAGGAGAATTTTTGTCCTGTTCTACACTGAAAATCCCATTAGATCAAGGGGTTTCATTATGAGAAACTATTCAGAATTTGTGCACCTTCTAGGAAGATAATCATATTGTTGGTTTTTTGTAATTCTGCAATTATCCACTAAACAAATTCTACCCTAACTTTTAAAGTCAAGCGTTATCCCTCAACTAATAACAGGAATACTATGCTAGGCTTTAAAGCCAAGATACATAGAAATCTGGCAGTTGGCTTCAATTTTGTCCAAACTACTATTCCATTTGCCCTGTTTTATCTATATATTATAATGTATAATGATCCAGGTAATATAATAATAGTTTCATTCTTGTACCATTGTGAGAAAAATGAATTAATCTGTATGGTACTCTAGGGAGGTGGGTTGTATGTATGTTTATAGGTAGAGAAGTAGAAGTTAAAGTTTATAGCAGGACTACTAATGTTAGAACTTACTGAGAAAAAAATGGATATTTGCTTACCTAATATACAAATGATAGATAACCCACATTGTCAGTAAAAACTACTGATAATTTGTGTGAGATAGTCTTCAAAACTGATGTATAATTTATATATCATAAAAGTATCCTAAGAATCTACGATGTTTTAATTTAGTGTATCTATGCAGTTATGCAACCAACAACACTATAGTATTTTGAGACATATTTAACTTGCGTAAAAGAGAAAATATCCACGTTTAATCACTCTCATTTTTTTTTCAGAAAACAATCTACTTTCGGCTTCCTGCTATTTCTGTTCTGGGCATTACATATAAATTGCACTTTCCAGCATCTGGCCTGCCTTCTGCTTTCACTGACCATGATGTTTTCAAGTTTTATCCACCCTACAACGTATAAAAGAATTAAGTTATATTCATGGTTGAATAATATCCCATTTTATCCATTAGTTGATACATTTGCTTCTCTCTTTTTATGGTAGAATGTTGAATGGCTTGATCTTATGCAAGTCATCAAAGTTGCTGTTAGTTCATGAGGGAAATGATCTTGTCCTGTCCAAAAGACCCTGTGTGTGTGTGTGTGTGTGTGTGTGTGTGTGTGTGTGTGTGTGTGTGT
>CAJQZJ010033927.1:2625781-2646371 GCA_907164525.1 Lophiomys imhausi
TGTGTGTGTGTGTGTGTGTGTGTGTGTGTGTGTGTGTGTGTGTGTGTTAGAGTTTAGGTATTCCCAATAACTTCACTTTAATTTTTAAAATATGTTAACTTTTGAGATTCCCATACATTTATACAATTCTATTGATAATATCCTTGTACTATGACCTCCTTCCTAATTTCATTAGTGCCCACCCACCCACCCACCCACCTGCCTTCCAGCTTCATGGCTTAGTTGTTTTTTTAATTTTTTTAAATTTTTTAATTTTTTTGGTGATTAATAAATCTTTGAGTCTAATTGGTGCACTTCATATGCAAATGGATGTGTGGCCATTTACTTGGCATCAGAAACCTGCCAGCAACCACAGCACCAAAGCAAAGTGATTATCCTCTCTCACCGTCTGGCAGATAACACTTGCCAATAGCCTCTCTGGTAGGGGTGGGGCCTCAGGAGTGACTAACCCTATCCGTGCTAGAGTTTTGAGTGGCTTAATCTCATGCATATATTGTGTGGGTGCTGTGAATTGACATGGGCAATAACAGGCCATGTCCAGAAGTCAGCATTTCACAACTGTCCTTCCCATCTGAAAGATATTACATTGCTTCTGTCCCCTCTTGGGGCTAGGGTTCCCTGAGCCTTGGATAGTGAGATGTTGAGGAACATGATCTTGCTACAACTGAACATTCAAAGCTTTTGATGTTTGGTACTATGGTCAATGAGGAGTCCCTTCATTAATCTGTACCCACTGCAGAAGTTTTCCTGACAAAAATTGAGTACATCATAGACCTATGTGTATAAATATAGATCTTTAGAATGCACATTTTTCTGTGAATTCATTTTTGTCTAACAATATCAAACATATAGAAAACTGAGTGTGATATATAGAACTTTATATGACCTACACTCAAATTTGCAAGTAATGTCTGTCATTATTAACATGCGATAAGAAAAGTGTGAGATGAGCATGCTTGGGTTGCTCAAAGGCCTACAAATCTCATGAAAAGACCTCTCAATATTTCTAAGAGATATTCTTTGATTCTTTAGACTATTCTGCCTGATATAAATGTTTGTATAAACCTCAGGGCGGGCTGGAGAAATGGCTCAGCCGTTAAAGGCTAGGCTCACAACCAAAAATATAAACCTCAGGGCTCCAGTAAATGCTGAGTAAACATAGTAGATGAGCTTGTTTGCTTTATTTTTACTTACGATTATTATATGTGTCTGTTTAATTGTAATGTATGCCATGTTTGTGCTGACACTCATAGAGGCTTCTTTTTCCTTTCTTTTCTTTTCTTTCTTTCTTTCTTTTTCTTTTTTGAGAAAGAGTTCCAGGTGAGCCAGGGGGACCTAGAATTTAATATATAGTCAAAGATGCTTTTGAGTTATTGTCCTTCCTTTGGCTATCTCCGAACTGTTGGGATCATAGGCTACAAGCCGGATCTGTTTGCCTTGTTCACTTTCTCAGTCTTCAGTTACCCATGGAAAACATATGTGCAATCCTGGGTTTGCGCTTCGACTCTTCCTTACACTTTTCCACGAATCTGTTCTTTTGTGGGTTTTGATATCTTTTCTTTTTCTGCTGTAAGATGGAACTATAACACAAGCACATATCTAATTTCCTAACTATAGAGAGTGTAAAGCTCTACCTGCTCCTAGGAGTAGATTGGTGGAAAGTTGACTAGTTCAGGCCCACACAGTGAGAGTAGTGACCATAGTTAGCTACTATTCTACCTTTAGCTCCACACAAACTATTAGAATATTTCAGTGCAAAAACAACACGTATGTCATACACAGTATCCCACTTGTTGTATCTGATTACTGTATGCATCATGTCTCTATTTTGCTAAGTACAAAGTTGAAACTCAAAAATGCCAAAGATACCATAATTTATATGTTGCAAAGGTTCAAAGTCAGATGGAAAAGATCTATATATTGAAAATTGGTTTTTGTATTGCATTCTAATATTCACCTTCCAGTAATTATCAAGCGTCCAATAGGTGAATAATGGATACTAATAAAAAATGAATGAAATTAAACTAGAACCTAGTTAGGGATTTTCTTAATTACTGCCAAAAATGGAAGAAACAGAGAATAAGGCAGATGAAAGAGAACTGCAAGACTTGTGCTATTGATCCAGTTAGTAATAGACTCTGTGTTTTCCACTTCTTGAATCTGTATTGACTTACAATTTCACTGACCAAGGAAAAATAGCAAACATTATAGCATGCAGTTTGGGGGTTCCATAATGTTATAAACAAGAAGCTTGTACTTCATATCTTTAGGGAACATTTTATATGCTGTGATTCTCCTTTAGAAGTGCAAATTCTCATGAAGCTCCTGCTAGACATGTCATGACTGAGCACTCTAGTCACCAGCTTTAGATGTTCTCTACTTTACTGTACCCTGAAAAGGTATATGATGGAGGTTTTCCTGAACTCCCTGGCAGCTCATCTGCTAGCCGGAAGCTACCCAGAAACTTCAGTGTTCGTAAAAAGACAGAATGACTTGCCAAGCAGGGCCAGATTCTCCATGTACCGAATCACAGTGAAAAGTAAAAAATGATTGCCTCTAAGATTTCAATTATTGAGTTAATATGTAGCAATATGTAGTCAAAATAAAAACCTACTGTGAGCAGAAATTAGAGTTATACTGCTCAGTCAAAGGTCACATCAAGAAATGTGAAGACAATAAGTGACCGATAAAATAAGCAAACTCGGCTCAGGCATGTGAAAGGTTATGCCAGTCTGAAGGTTTGTAATATAAGAATAGCAAGAGGAAACAAACAAGTCTCTAAGCATAGGATAGGACCCTAGGAACAAAAGATAGTTGTCCTTTAACAGAGATGCACACCCAGACAAAGAGAAACGTTGGAACTCACTCCTTAATAGGATATCTCTTCAAACCCTTTCTCTCAGGCCCTGAGAGCTAAGCAGAGTAGGGAGCAGAGAGATTGAAAGAGCCCGAGGGAATGGATGACACCAAAGAAACACAGTGTCTTCCAGAAACAACAGGACCGACACATGTATGAACCCAAAAAGTTAAAGAGACTGTGGCAGCATGCAGAGCATTTGAACAGGTCCTAACCTGGTGGGATACCAGTGCTAAAAGGAGGAAGTACACCTGAATTCCCAACTCTAAACAAGAAGCTATCTTCAGTCAACATCTCCTTGCAAAGGAATTTTCATGTGGACTCTCATTGGGTGTATTTAACATATTTGGGGGAAGGCCTCATGACATACACTACATGTCCAACATAAAATAAACTCAACACTATTTTTGTAAAATATTTGTCTTATATGGCTCTGTGTGCATACATGCATACATACTACATACACACACACACACAGACACACACACGTTCTTTATGTTTTGCTTGGCTTTTCTTAAATATTATGGTTTCCAGTTTTGTGTTTTTATGAGTTTCTTGTGAGTTTTTTTGTTTGTGGATTTGTGTGTGTGTGTGTTTGTGTGTGGGCTTCGTGTGTTTTCTCTTTTTAAATTCAAGTTTGTTTTGTTTGTCTATTTGTTTTTTAAAGAAAGGAAGGAAGGAAGGAAGGAAGGAAGGAAGGAAGAAGGTATGGATGTTGGATAGGTGGGGATCTGGGAGGAGTTGGGGGAGTTGCAAATGTGATCAGAAAATATTATAAGAAAAATATTTTTAATAAAAACTAAAAAATCTACAAAACATGAAAAAGCAGTGGAAAAAGAGAGAGAGAGAAAACAATTGTTCGGTATATTTGTCCACTATTTTAGACTGGTTTTAGATTATCAAGAATACAATGTTGAATTTCATGTATTTATAGTAAAATAATGTGAAGGATAGGTAAAGATATATGCTATGGAAAATATTTGCAATTTCAGAGACTGAGGCCTTTTATTGAGCCCAGATCACTTTCTTTTTGAAAAATATTAGGTCTAGAATCAAAGCTAGCATTTGGAATTCCTAGGAAGTGTGCTCAGGTTGAGAGTTTACACTTTTATGACCAGTTTATCCAAGAACAGGAACAGAACAACCAAAGTGTCATGATTGAAGATTATGAGAAGTAGAGCTAGGATGACATTAGAACGAAGCCAGATCAATTGTCTTTAGCAAAGAAAACAAAGAGTGAAAAGAAAACAAGAACAAAGAATCCAAACCAATTCTAAATCAGAGGGTGAGAGAATGAGGTGAACAAATAGTTTCAAATAAGGACCAAGGAACCAAAGATAAAACTGACATTGGGTGACCTTTGCGTAATCACAGAAGCCAAAGTTCACTGCATGAAGTGCATTGGTAGCATCTCATATCAGATCTGTTCTTTTTAAAACAATGAGTCCTCTCTTGTTCTGCTAGGTCCTACTTCTGGAAGTAGAGTATGGACTAACAGCACTTAAATATCACTTTATATCATGGCCTTTGCATCTAGGAAAGATATCCTGGGAACTGACTTCATCTTGCATATCTCCACTTCTTCCTCTGTAAGAAAGTTAACCCAAGTGGTTTTTATTGTAAAACTTGGGTGAAGATATTGAGTAACTTGCAGCATAATATAATTAATTAATATCAATTTCTGGTTTATTTTTACAGAGATTTTCACTGAGAAAAGAAGAAAAATTTGAAAGAAATTATCAAGTGTTAAACTACAAGCAGATTTATCAAATTTATATTAATATTAAGTAATAGTTCAAAGTAAAAAAAATATATATATAGTATCTTGTATTCAATAAAACAAGTTCCAAAAGGAAAAAAAATATAAAAAGGAAAAAAATTCTTAGCTTGCATGTAGCTAGGTTAGTGTAAACCATTTTCTTATCAGGTAAAAATAAAAACAGTATATAGAATTTATTTTCCCAAATTCAGCAACCTTTTCACATCAGCTTTTGTTGGTTATTGAAGTTAGCATAGAATGATTTAGATAGAAACTGTTTAAGCAGCAAAACTGAATGCATAAAAATACATTCCACTAATTTGCACCTAAATTTTATTTAGAACTTTGTTGATTGTCATATGTCACATAGATACTGTACACATACTAAATACACAGGGGTAAGAAATAGACATTTTGTCATTTTATTCTAATATAGATGACCATTGATAATCTAATACTAGTAATGTCTTCAAAACTTGCTTTACTTTTCCTCTTGAAGGTTCCTTTTATGCAATGCTCTCAAGTACTTAAAAAAATTGGATCAAGCTTGAAAGGAAAAGCAAAGTCTCCATTCAATCAGTATTATATTTTTTTCTCATTGAATAAATTCATGTCTATGTGATTCATGAAGATGATACACAGATTATGCTGAGCACAGAGTAAATATAAGAGGTCCCTGCACTGGAGTTGGAGGAGGAAAGATGGAGACTTTCTGGTGAGGTTACATGCAGAAAAGAATACAATCAAATTAGGAAACAATGAAGAGTAACAGAGAGTTCGTAAAATTCTTTCATTTTGACAGGCCAATAAATACTTAAGCTGAATAATTTACCCAAAGAAAAAGAACACAGTCAAGCCTCATGACCTTCTGAAAAATGAATAAGAGTTAAATTATCCACAAATGTTCTATTAAAAATCAACTTTTTAGGCAGAAGTGTTATTTCAGCAGTCCTATTTTAGAATTATTAAAAGGAGAGAATGTGTCTGTATAGTTGCTGTGCTGCGCTGTACTCGGTAACTTCATTTTAAGAATTCAGGGTTACATGAAGTATCGCTCTGTCATAAAGAGAAAGGAAAACATAGGAGGAAACAATTATTTTAATATTGTTTCTGGAGGGTAAGCACTTAGATTTCAGTGGCATGCTTAATCTATTTTGAATGTATGAGGGGGTCATGAAGAGAAGCTGAGGCTTGGCACTGTGAGAGGGGAGGGGAGGCTATTGGTAAAGATGCAGCCTTGGTGGCAGCTGAAGAGCCAGGACTGAAGAGGTTATGGAAAGATGTTCTGGCTTGGTGCCATGAAGAAAACCTATGAGAGGCTGTTGGTGAAAGTTCAGCCCAGTTGCAGCAGAAGAGTCCAGTCTTTTGGAGATGCCAACACCATGAGGTGACCACCAAGAACATCAACAACAGTGGAGTGGAGCAAGCTGGAGCTTAGAAGACAAGCTTTGTGCTACAGAGGCCAGAGCTGTCGAAGTAACCCAGGCTCTTTGAGGAGCCCAGAAGATCACGAGTGGATTCCAGATAATTCAACACTGAGTTATTTATACTATTGGAGTTTACCTTTGCTTGATGCAGAATGTGATTGGGGCCTAGTTGTTCACTCTTGAAGAAGGCATTTAATTTAATTTTGATTTTTTAAGAATCCCATAGCTGAAAGATTTTTAACTTTTAAAGAAGATTTTGGATTTTTAGAGAGATTGGATATTTTAAGGAGATGGAAATTTTGGTGTGTTTGAGTTTGTAAAGACTGTGAGTCCTTTAAAGCTATGTATGTTTTAAATATGAGATCTTGGGGATAAGTAATAAAGGAAAGGTGTGGCTTAATAGTGATGTGTTTGTGTGCCAAGTTGACAAGGGTCAGTTATGCTAGCAAGTCTTATGTCAACTTGACACACAAACAAAATTATCTGAAAGGAGGGAAACTATGCTGAGAAAATGCCTCCATAATATCCACCTGTAGGGCATTTTATTAATTAGTGATTCAAGGAGGGGGCCTCCAGCCCATTGTGGGTGGTACTATTCTTGGGCAGATAGTCCTGGGTTCTATAAGAAAGCAGGCTGAGCAAGCCAAGAGTAGAAAATCAGTAAACAGCATCCATGCAAGGCCTCTGCTTCAGCTCCTGCCTCCATGTTCCTACCCTGTTTGAGTTCCTATCCTTATTTCCTTAGATGATGAATAGCAATATAGAAGGATAAGATAGATAGCCCTTCCCCCCAACTTTCTTTTCATGGTTTCTCATTGCAGTAATAGAAATTCTATGACACTTATCAATCAGTTTGTTAACACAGTGATAATTCCTGAGATTTATAAGATGGCCAAGTTCATGGTGGTCCCAGGTGTTTCAGTTCCTTATCACATGATTCTTTTGTTTTGAATCTGTGCTGGCATTCTACGTCCTAATGGAGAAGCTGCCTTGTATTAGTCTATCATCAAAGAAATGTATTGGGAGGGGAATGTGTCAGTTCCCCTTCAAAGGAAAGTTTCCAATGACCTAACTCCCTTCTTTCTCCTAAAGACTTTATACAGAGTTGCCACATGGCAAGAATGAGATCTTTATCACATTCACATATACAAACTTTTAGAACTTTCCTGAAAAATGTCTATGGAAATCATACATTGTATTTTTTTTTTTTTTACCATTACTATGACAGCATACTATGAACTCAGTTTTACTGGATTTAAATTTTCTTTCAAGTCTCATGGCATTTCTCTCATTTCTTCTATATTCTTCTTAATGGTTTATGTGTTTTCTTATCTTTCTTTATTGTTGAGAGCAGTATTAAGAGTTCTACAGAATCAAACTCTAAGAGAGCTTAAAAAATAGAAAGATTGCCCACTATTTTTTATATTGAGCATTTTTTCTCTTTTTCACTTATAAGCACAAAGAAAAAGAAAAGAATTGAGCTCTGACTAGAGCATAATTGCACCCAACTATACCTGAGTTCAAAATCAACTGAGACTGGATTGTCCATTCCTTTGTGGCAAATTCTCCAAGGCACTGTATACAATGGTAATATTGTGCTTCCCTGGAATACTGCTGTACATACTGGAAGTAACACAACTAAACCCTCTTTCACTTGACACACAGTAAACACCTCGAATGCTAGCTGCATCTTATTTCCTCTCCATTTCTGCCATCACCTAAAATGTGATGAAGTCTTGATTTTTTGCACATACATTTCTCAAAGACCCTTCCCTTTGTATCTTAACTTTCACCAATGTCATTTAGATTAAATCAATTGTCATAAATGGTTCATGGTTTTCCATTATATGGATGCCATAAAACCCCTATACATTGCCGTTATTTTGTTACCCAGGTCATCAGTGGGAAATTTAATGACACTTAGTCTAAAGAAGTCACCATGAAGGTAACATAGGTAATATGTTAGCAGTGTGCTCTCCATATTACTATCCAACTCACTATCTACTTACACTGCACCATTTCCTATTAACTCTACTGTTTTCCATTTTGTCACAAGTTTAATATGTAACATCATACTAAATACAATCATATTATCAGACTAATGTGAAATCTCTCAAACCCCCATCAGGCTATTGGGGGTTTAATGTAATTAACTTACATTAGCTAATTTAGGAGGAAACTTGACATAAGCCCAGCAGGATTTACTGTGGACAAGACATTCCTTTCATGATAAAGTTCCTGTTTTTATTCATTAATAAGGATTTCATCTCAATCTTAAAATACTAAGGAGTAATTGTCAAGTTAAAGGAGCAGCCATTCAGATACTTGATGTATTAACATTATTCATAAACTTTCTATTGTGAACAACATTAAACAACTTATTACTCACTGCATGGGTGTGAAAAGTGCATTGGAGCCTCAAAATCAATGACATGTTGCCCTCTATCCAATGCTGCTCTTTGGCAAGAGAGAAGCGGCCCTGCTCTTCAAACTCAGCATGTCATTTTTTAATTCACACTTAAATTTCCACTTGAGGAGGCAAGCGAAAACAAACTGGTTCTACCTAGAATCACCCTGGGAATAAGTGCCCTCCCAACTTTAGTAATTATCTCAGAAGAGCCTTTCTCTGACTCCCTCTTTCCATCTGAATAGGGCTTGCTTATTAGGGCCTTGTTATTTTCTACTACGATATTTGCATAATTTGCAGATGTCAACTTGGTGGCTTTTTCTCTCCCCTAGAATAATAGTCTTTGTTGAGTAAATTGTTCTGTCTTTACAGCTGTAATTAAGGATACACTATAAAAAATTGTAAAAATGAAACAACTCTCAGCATTTCGATAGGTAGGTTTCACATTTTGAGGGGTATAATCCAATCCATGATTCAAAACTGTCTCTCCTTTTTATTTTTTGTAAATTAACCTGTGTTTATGGTTTCACATCAGTTTCTGTTCTTAGGAAGTCTTCTTTGAAACATCAATGATATTCAGGATAAATGAGCTGTAATTGTCACTTGGTTCATTATATACAGTCTCTAATATCATGCTGCTATAAATTAGTAGTGCACATCATTTAGTTACCAGTTAGGCAATAATATTTAAAATTACTTTGTTACTCATCCATGATGTCTTATTGATTCCATGACTATCCAGGTAATTGTATGTTTACTAGTCTTTACATTTAGAGTTTGATGTAATTTTATATAATCTTTGAATGTTAAGTGTTTTTCACATAACATAATAATTTTAGCATTTTCTTTTACAGGAATTCCAAGAAGTTAGTTTTCTGAAGAAAGTGATATTCTGGGCCATAGGACTACATGATACACATTCACAGGCTTTTGACACACAGGGTTTGAAAGACATTCAAATTTGATTTTGTTGTGTAGATAAAGCAGAAAAACACTTCTGATATTCAGCCATACTACTATTTTAGGAAACAAAATATTTGACGCTCAATAGTATACAATGATATTTGATTTGGAAATATTTTGTTCAATACGATCTTTCTATAGAATTATTAAATTTTGAATTTTTCTCTGCTTTTTCAATTTGAAATTAATTTACTGTTGATTTGTTCACTCAGTGGGTGATGAGTAGTTTTTGAATTACATTGAGTGCAAGTAATCTGGCCTGCATTTTTTGTGTTATAAAAACTGTTTATGAATATTCTTGAAAGTGTAGTTATATATTAACATTTTTTGTGATAGCATTATTTCTCATAAACTTAGTTTAAAATGGTGAGCATAATCTTTTAAGACAGGATCATTTTTTGGCTGAATATCATACAAATCTCAATACATTATTAAAAACAATTCTTTGTGAATATATCTGTATCTATACAGAGATAAAGAACTGAACTGCTAACTAAAACAGAGTCTATATAAATATATGCAATCATTCCCATGGTTTACTCTCATTATAAAGGTGAAATATTTTCAAGACGCAAGCAGAGCCAAGGAGAGCCACAGGGGTTGCACTGTCTGTTGCTGTGTCAACTTATAGGCGACAAGTCATGCTGAAGTCTGTGTTTATACATTCTACTGTGATGGAAGCATAATGGAGTATTTGTAATTTATCAAAACGTTTTTCTTTATTTCTATACTGTTACTTATAAGTGTTACTTGTCAGTTATGATTTCATTGACCTTTAAGAGTTGAGAACTAAGCATTCAAAGGTCTCCTGGTTAACATATAGTATTTGACCAAGGGTCTCTGACATAATTATAAAATGAAATGAGGAGGAGATGTATTTTCAGTGACCATGCAATTTAAAATACATAATGATCATGACTATATCTAATGTCTACTTTCCTCAATTTCACTGGAAATGAACCAAAGTTAAATAGAGTAAGTGTGATATGAAAACTATGCATAGCACACTTGCTCATTACCCTCAGAACAGAACACATGGAGAGTACTTCATAAACAAAGAGTAAATTAAAAAAAACTACAATTTTGCTGGAGAAAAATGAATATGTAGGTCATAAGCAGAAAAAAAAATTCATTAGAAAAAAGTGTTTTTTCCACATCTGGGTTTTCCTAAAGAGTGTAAAGAACAGTTGAGGACAAATTTTTATCTCTTTCCTGTGAAGATGCATATCATTCAAAATCACAAGAGAAAAATCAAAGAAAGAGGAATGCAGATTTTCTTTTAAGGAGTATGATGACTATGTAATAGTGCCAGAGACAACTTGGCAAGTCATAGGCAAGAACTGGAAACCCACATTGTCCTTTCAAATATAAGTGTTTTGAATGATTCTTCCATTTTCTGTAATTGTCACTGGAACTGGATGATACTGAGTTGGATTAGGGGTTCCCTTTGGGTGTTATAAATGAGCGACTAACAAATATATGTGTAAGTAGGCAGAATAGATACCTATTTCATGGAGAAATTTTCTATGAACTTTCTCTAGGACTCTTTCTTAAGGATGTGGCATTGTACTTATTTTCAGAATATGGCATAAAATTTGGAACCAGTTTCCTTTATTGAGGAGAAACTGGCAAACTCCATCTGAGCCAATAACCAAAGTCAACAATGAGAAATCACATTGATATTACCAATCTTTGGGGTGTTAAAATACCACTTCTCTGTTCTTCATTGCAAAGCATTCAACTGTAGTCTGTGAGTATCATACAAATTCCCCTGGGTTGGACATTATATGTATTGTCTGACCAGGATTATGCAAAGTATAAAGGGCATTCAAAACTAGAGTGCCTAAAAACTGCTAACATGAGTTTATTAAGTTGAATAATATTGTAACCTGGATAAGATCCTAGAACAGAAGAAAGATATTAGGTAGAAATTAAGGAGGAATGAGAAAAGTGTGGACATGTGTTAATGGGAACATTTAAGTATCCATTTAGTAATTGTAACCATGTTCGTATTAGATATCAGCAGTAGAAGAAATTGAGTGGGGATAGAAACTCTATTATCTTTGCAATTTCTATGTAAACCTAAAACTGTTCTAAAGTACAAAGTTTATTAAAAGTCACTATTATTATAGTTAGTAAAAAGCAGATTTCTATATAAAATAGACACTTTAAAATAGAACTTTAAGTATAACAGTATATTTCTGGTATTTAATCATAGATTTCTCATTCTATTAGACCAAATATTTATTCATGTTACTTTATGACAGGATTTATTACCTACATTAATTTTTCTTTCCAATTGTTCAGGTACCCAATAATATGCATTTGAATAAATCAAATATTAAGCAACAATCAAAATACATAGAGTTTTCATATAGGAGAAATATCATTAAATATGTAAAGCTAAAATGTTGGAAAATAAAGTGTCAACTAATTAGAGTTTTAAGACATTAAATGATTGGATACGATTAAAGCATTAATTACAATTTTATGTATTACCATTTATCAATGTCCCAAGTATTTCCTGTATTCTATCTATAGTTTAAAAAATTAAGCTAATCTTGTCAAAATGGTAATTCCAAGTGTACTTTGATGTAAATAGTTGATTCAGACTAACATGACTCATTACCTAATTTAATTTTTCTTTCCAATCATTCAGGCACACAGTAGTACACATTTGAACAGACCAAATATTAAGCAACAATCAAAATATTTAAGCTTAGATTTATTAAGCAAGACAAAATGTTACTGTTTCAACAATAGCATTGATAGTGTGAGCATCCTTTTCCTTATTAAATTCAAGTTTAATTATCTTAATGACCCTGGCCCAGTTACATCTCCATCATAGAGTATCCTTGCTGCTATGTTGATAGATACCTTCAGACACCCAATCTGTAGCTAATTGTGCACTCAGATGATGGCTTTGCTGAATACAGTACTTTATTTGTATAAGAATTACACATTGATTATTTTTGTATGGAAACTTTCGAAGTAAATTATTATGATGTTTTGAAAACATTCTCAGGGAAAAAGAAAGTGACATTAACATGTAAAAGCTAAATGAATTAGAGTCAAAACTGAGAAGCATTGATACTGACAGGTAACTTGTCAGTGATTAGGCGAGGAGCACAGACCAGCATGAGATGCTAGATGCAGGAGCATTAGAAAAATTTGAAAGAAATAACTATAGGTAATTAATCAAATAGTTTGCCAAAGCATTTACCATTTTTGTCTTACTAAAAAGGTAAAATTCTTACCGCAGATCCAGGTCAAAATATCTCCGGGTCATTTGCTCTGAATACATATTTTGATAATGAAAATTATGAGAGTTACAGCATCTTCTTTCCAGTCATGATCTGTGAGGACACCAGAGTGGCCTGACATTTACAGTCCTTCAATGGCAATTACAGCACAGCTAATATATCAATTTAATTAAATTCCTATAGTGATCCATGACATAAAATATCAGAATAAGTTAACTTGCACAGAAATAGACAAAAGATCAATGCACTGAGCAGAGACAAAATGAATTAAAGAAGAGCTACCATTCCTTGGAAAGAGTGTGTGCATAATTTGGTTTTTCATTTCTTTTTTTCTTTTTAAACATAAAACTTATATTTCAGGCATCATCCATAGTAGTTAAATGAGGAAAATCATCATCATGTACAAAGATGCCTAAGGTAAATACTGAAGCAAAAATAAAATGTTCTTTTTTATGTAACTGGGGAATCAAAGAAATTAAATAAAAAGGAAATATAATTTGTCCATGTATTTCACTAAATATCATTTAAGTTTTGCAGGTTTAGACTTTTTTATGTTTACTATCACTTCAAGTTACATCTTCAACATAGTCTCTTCCTTCCATGCCTCCCAGTCCCACCCTCTTCCCCTTCTCCCAGAACTCATAACTCTTTTTTTAAAAATTAGTCCACAGTTATGAAAATTACAAGGGACAACATACATTCCCAATGTCCAGTCCACACATACTTGGCAACCAACATCAATACTCTATTGTCCATCTAGTCCATGATATTAAAGTTCTCTACTTATCTCAATTTCCATCCTAAATTGCATTAACAACTTAAAAATATCCTCTTAGACCTAGAACATCCTTTTAATTCCTAAACAACTTGAAATTGAACTGTGAAACTAAAACTATCTAATTTTCAACCACATCAGAGACCTGAGAAGGATAAATATGTCTGATTAAACAAAAAGTGCAGAGCCAGAAGCTTCCAAAACTAAGAAATGACAAACAACTGGCTACTTGAACAATCTCCAATTTCTCTCCATACATTGGAGGATCTATCTTCAGCCTCTAAGCCCAGTATCTCGGACAGACATTAATTGTAAAGCAAGAGTTATGAGGGACTTCTCTACCCTGTCTTGGCAGAGCTAGGCTGTCGACTTGACTTATCTGTTTCTAAGTTTTGTCCTTTTCAGATAGCATTCTGTCTACAGTTGAAACAAAGGATTTTTCTTGCCCAGTGACAAGCTTGTCACTAAATGCAACCATCTCCAAATGGAGATTCTTCGATGTTCATCTTCAACATGGAGTAAAATAGAGGGTGCTGTCAGGGGCTGACAAGTCTCAATATCAAAAATCTTAAGCTAAGTAAACTTTGAATGCCATATTCTACAGATCTCTTGAGGTTTTTGAAGACTACCTATCTATTTCCTTATATTTGACTAAAGAAATGCTGCTAGTCTCTTAGCAACTTGATTTCCAGTTAACTTAGAAAACATCTGTCTTAAATTATTCTAGTACCTAAAAAAATGACATGTTTGAGTGACTATTAGTTTGCATCTCTTTATTATTCTATACTGTTTCTGACAGTTGCTATCAAAATGCCAAAACTTCACATGGCATTTTTAAGCTTTACTAGGTACAATACTTTTAAAAGGGTTAGCTTTGATTTTGTGTCAATATACAAAGATTAACACCAATGTAGCCAAATATAATCTTAATTATGTGTGAATATACAAAGATATAAGAGCATATTCGATAATCTGTCCTTTTTTCTTTATCATTCCTATATAATGTCTATATCCCATTTTTAAAAAGTCTTTTCCCCCTACAGAGGAGAAAAGGATGGGTAGAGATATGAAAAAGAGAGAAATTCCTGGGTCTAGCCTCCAAAACCTATTTATCAAGACCTTTTAAAAACTTGTAACCTATCCTCCTAAATAACAACAAACATCAATAATCCATCAAATTACCAAGGGGGTGGGTGGATAAAAAATAAAAATAAAAAATCACCCAACCCACCTTCTGGAAATGGGGAGTCACTCTCTTAAAATTACTTTCTGCCAATTTGGGACATAGGAAACCTGTTTGAGGCCCAAATAAGCATGGAAAAATGGTTAAGCAAGTTAATAGTAACATTTGATGTTTAGTCTTTTTGTACTCAGCTATTTAAAGGTCCTAAGGAGTTTGTAGTTAGAAGCTGAACTTCAGGATTTTACTGAAGTTCTGGATGGAAAAGTCTGTGGGGTTGAGCCATCTTAGTTGGCCATTTTGCATTGTTCTGGCTCTGGTTTTTGAGGAAACAGCTATTGAGGAAGTCTGCCAGGCTGGATTGTCTGGGCTACTTGTCTTCTTTGGTGTCTGGACACTTTTCTTCAGAGGTTTCAAATGTCCAGTTGTCCCTGAACTCCTTAGGTGGATATTTTTAATTTCCTGTAAAGATAAGAAGAGAGCCCTGCCCTAATCCTAACTCTGTGGCCATTAACTTTTCAAATTCCTTTAATAAAAGGATGCCACTGAAATCCCCTTGATAGAGAAAACATCAAAGAATGTATGTGTTGAGAAGAGAAGCAGTTGTTACAAAGGAATTGATAGGGTCTCTCATCTTTAACCTCCAGATTTGAAACTGGCATGGTCATGGAATTCCCCAGAAAATCCATTGCTAAGCTACAGGCCTTCCTACTTGTAAAGGCAGTCTAAGATGGGCAGGTAGTGCTTTTCCTCCAGGGTCCGGGGCTGCTAACGGAGGTCTTAGTGCCTACATTGAATGCATGGGAGATCTAGTCATTGTGCTTTTATGCTGTGTAAATACATTTGTGATGTCATGGTTTTCACCTTATGGCTCCAAGCATCTTCATCTGTAAAGAAGAATGATGCTGATTATGTTTTTCTAAGATATTTTCCAACCAAACTTTTTTATGTTTATTTATTACTTCAGGTTACATCCCCATCACAGTGCTCTCTTTCCACACCTCCCAGTCCTGCCCTCCCACCCTCTACGCCCTCTCCCTTCCATCACACTCCTCAGGAGTGGAATGTCCCTACATATCAGTGCCCCACCCCAGTTTAGTGGTCATATGAGGGCCCAGAGCCTCCTCATACACTGGGGAGCTACAAGGCAGCACCACTAGGGCAATGTGTCTCATTAAGAGGTAACAAAATCTATATTCCTGTTCCCTTTGGTGTATTGGCTATAGTATAGTTATCCTGTACTATATGGCTAAAATCCAATTATAAGTGAATAGATGCCATGTACATCTGAGTCTGGGTTAGTTGACTCAGGATGAGCTTCTCTAGTTCTATCCATTTGGCTGCAAATTGCATGATATTGTTGTTTCTGATGGCTGAGTAGTATTCCATTGTGTAGATGTACTACTCCTCCATTGCTGGTGAAATTGCAAACAAGTAGAACCACTACATGTACAACCACTATGGAAATCAGTCTGGTGATATCTTAGAAAACTTGAAATAGCTCTACCTCAATACCTAGCCATACAACTTCTGGGTATACATCCAAATGATTCCTCACCAAACCACAAGAACATTTCCTCATCTATGTTCATAGCAGCCTTATTTATAATAGCTAGAAACTGGAAACAACCCAGATGTCCCTCAACCAAGGAATGGTTGAAAAAAGCTTTAGTACACCAACCAAAATTTTTATAATTCTATGGCAGAGAAATAATTTATAGTTCTTTTGTGTTGAAGAAACCAATAATGAATAAATTATAAATAAAAGTTATATTTCTTCATTAAATTATGTAAAGAAATATGTTGTATGAGTGTGTGTGTGCACGTGTGTTTCCATGTAAGCACACACATGTGATATCTCTTTTTTTTAAATTAATTCTGAAATCAACCAGCTAGTCAAAAGAGATCAGTTTCATTGATGAATATATACCTTATACAACTACCAAAAAAAAAAAAACATAAAAAAAACATCAACAATAAAATCTTCTCTAAACGTTGAGTGATACTCAGACCTTCAAAGAACTTGAACAATTCCATTGGGAATGCTAATGGACACTCCTAAAGGACACTGTAAAAGAAGCAGTAAATAAAAAAAAAATCAAAACAATAGTGAACAAGTGTTTAAAGAAAAGAGAGTCTCACTTCCCTGGTATGGCCAAATTACTTCTTAATTAAAATCATGATCAATCAACCATAACACAAAAACAATCCAAATTACAGTAGTTTATTCCAGAGAAATTTGTTTCTCTTTGACAACAATATTGACAGACTTCTAAAGTAAATTTACACTGAATGCCTCTTAACTTTGAATACATAAAATAAGAGTCTATTTGGGTTGCTGAATGTTGGCCAATCACAGCAGCATACCCTCAGTCAATCATAGCTGACATTGCCATGTTCAAATGTGCAAACTAAGTTGCATAACCAATCAATTCCTCTGTATTTCACTTCCCTTTACTGTCTGTCCATAAATGCTGCCTCCTCAAACTAAAGAGCAAAGGACTAGGATACTTTTCTTGTTCAGAGGACTGTCTGATTCACAAATTTTGT
Organism: Lophiomys imhausi; assembly: GCA_907164525.1. Taxonomy (NCBI): domain Eukaryota; kingdom Metazoa; phylum Chordata; class Mammalia; order Rodentia; family Muridae; genus Lophiomys; species Lophiomys imhausi. Next base: position 2,642,963 of record CAJQZJ010033927.1, read on the forward strand.
TCAATTAGAGTATGCTACATTTAATTTTTGTTTGTGTGTGTGTTTGTGCATGTACATGATTGCTTGCATGCTTGTATGTGTATAGGTACACATGAATGCTTGTGTGCCAATGTATAGAAGCCAAAGTTAACTCTGTGGATCTTCCTCAACTATTTTCTTCATTTTCTTGAGAGATAACCTCTCCATAAAACTGGAGTTCACTGGCTCGGATAGACTGGCTGTCTAGAAATGCGAAGGGAGCCTCCAGGGTCCACCTCACCAACCCTGAGAGTACAAGCTTGACTTTTCTAAATTTAAGTTTTTTGAGACAGAATTTATTTTGATAGTTTCCAAAAGAAACAAAAATGGCCAACAAGTATCATAAACATGTTCAACATGTTTAGCAATTTGAGAAAAGGAAATTAAAACTACTTTGAGATTTTTTTTGTTTACCCTTATTTGAATGCCCCAGATAAAACAAAAACAAACAAACAAACAAAAACAGAACTGAAAACAAAATGCTAGCATTCTGGTGTGATTGCAAACAGATGCATTCACTTTGGAAATTATTTGTGGAGAATTCTCAAAACTCTAAAAATAGGCCTTCTCTATGTTCAAGCTATTTAACTCCAAAAGACCCAATATATGTTGATACAGAGATACTTACTCATTAGTCTATTGCCACTCAATTCACAATAGCTAGAAATGGAAACAATCTGATTTTCCTTCAATGAATGCATTAATAATGAATATGTAGTATATATGTACAATGGGATTCTATTCAACTGAAAAGAAAAATTCAACCAAAATTTGCAGAGAAGCAAATGGAACTGGAAAATATACTGAGTCAAGTAACTAAGACACAGATAAACATGAAATGCTTTTTCTTTAATCTCATCTCTGAATATTTGTATTTAAATAAGCAGAAATCAAGAAAGTAGAAATGGGCCATGAGTATTGGTTGTGGGAGATCTCTAGAGAGGTGATTATTATGGCACAGCTTCTATATAGGTACCGAATAGTTTCAGGACCTCTGTGAGACCTGTCCTTCCTATTGCTTGCATTAACATTTTAGATATACTTTCAAAATAGTTCTGTTCTTCAGAAACTCTTGACACACAAACACAGGCAGGATTTATCACAACACTAACCATGTAGTATTCTCATGCAACACAGAGGCTAAGCTGAATGGTAATCATCTATGCATACTAAGGTGAGGCCTGTCCTTTCTTAATGGATCACTGGTGGCTCATCACAATGGCTTAGAGACTCAGTAGTGAGCTCAAATAGAAAATGACTCTCTGAAGTTAAAAAGGCTTTTATTGTTCAGGGTTTCTTCCAGTTGTCCTTTATGGTCTTGAACTCAGTCAAATTGTCAAAGAGCCATATTCAATTACAAGGATTATGGAGGTAGGAATTTGGGCTGATTTATTTCTGGAAGCAAGGGTCTGTGGGAGTGAAACCTCCATATTCAGCATTTTATCAACATATGATACCTAAAAGCAATCAGCGTTCTTGCATGAAATTCTTCTCCAGAAACATCAAGCCCCAAGTTCACTTTCTCCTTCAGTTAATGTTGTTAGAATTTTTTCAGTTGCTGAGACTTACTGTTGAATAAGCTCACCCTTTCTAGCTCTTTCTGAACTCTGGCTGGCTGGTTCAGCTTAGCTTTCCTGGCTCAAATTCCTCTCCAATTTGACTGACTTAATCTGGCTTCTTTAGAATTTTGACTGAATTGTTCTGCCTGGAAAACCTGTCTCTGAACTCCACAAACTGAACTTCACTAACCGCATGAAATGAACAGAACTAAGTGGAACTTTACAAACTCAACTGAACTCAACTGCATGCAAATGAACTGCCCTGAACTCAACACCTCTCTCTCTCTCTCTCTCTCTCTCTCTCTCTCTCTGCTGTGCTCTTCAGTAGCCTCTCTTTTCTGTCTGTTATCCTGAGAGTTGGGTGTATCCTATCTCTAACTCATTCTGTCAATTCTTTCTCTGATTCATCACTTTTTTCTGCCCCTCAATTAGATATTATTGTTTGAGATTGACTGTATTCCAGCCAGAGGGATTAAAGGTGCATGGTGTGTCTGCATTCCAACTGGATCACACAGACCTAAAATGTCTTTGGATGTGATCTCTTGCCAAAGCAGCCATACTGCTAGATTAAAATTCTTCTACATCACTTATTTTTGATATATTCATAGTTGTGCAATGTTTTCAATGGAATTTAATTGTTAATGCAAAAAGTAAATTCACCAATTACTAGTTTTCACCTTTATTCCCACCTGTACTTTAAATTCCATCCTTGTAATAACTAACTTCCTCTCTGTGTCCATGACTTCATTTGTTCTGAATATTTCAACTGTGACATAGTGTCACAAAGTCAGTGATTTTTCCACAACTTGCTTCGTTCATCAGGGATATGTTCAAGGTCTACTCCTTTTGTAACATGCCTTAGCACTCCAGATTTTACTGTTTGTTTGTCTGTTTCTTTCTTTCTTTATTCTTTTTTTAAGGCACATTTCTGAAACTGCAAATTAATTAATTAATGTAGTTATTAGCAAATATAAACTGTAAAAATAGGCTGGCAGAGTAGCCGTCAGCTTGGCAGAGGAGTGGGTGGCCTGGTTCATGTGCCTTAACCAGTTGCCTAACTTATCCTGGAGTAAGAGCTCTGGGACCAAGGGTGGCTTACACCACCTGTAACCTAAACTCTGTTAATTAATATAAGTTTTTATATTAGGTCAGTAGAATTATCAGCAGCTTGGCAGCAGCTTCACCTGGGCCTGAGAGAGTCTGAATGTCTGGAAGTCCAATGGCCAGGGAATGCTTGGACTGAGGGCCTATAAGTCACTGCAGTCTTTTCCCCAATAATTAAATACACCAAGACCTTTTAATGTTTTAATGTTTAGCCCTTAGCTGGGCAAACTCTCAATTAGCTACTCTAAATTAACCCGGATCACCTAATACCAAACTGCCATGGGCCTGCGATTACCTTCCAGCATTTTCCAGACATCTGTCTCCTTCTGTGACTCCAGGCATATCTCACAGACTTAGTTGTGGAACAGGAAATAAGATTTGCCTATTCTGTCTTTGCAGAATCAGGCCATCAATTTACCTGCATTGAGCTCTGTTCCATCTTTCGACTGTATATAGTCTGTTGAGAGAGCAGGGACATTTTTGCCCAGTAGGAATTATCTCCTGATGGAAGAATTTTTTTGATGCTCATTGTCTTCTTTCGAGTCAAATGGGAGCTGTTAGGAGCTAACTGTCTTAAGTCAAACAATTCCTAATATAACAAAAACATCTTTGAATGCCATTTTCTGTATGCCTCTGAGGGTTTTGAAGACAACTATTATTTCATTTATAAATCTATCTATCATCTATCTATCTATCTATCTATCTATCTATCTATCTATCTATCTATC
>CAJQZJ010033927.1:2646381-2693471 GCA_907164525.1 Lophiomys imhausi
ATCTATCTATCTATCTATCTATCTATCTATCTATCTATCTATCTATCTATCTACCTATCTATCTTTGAACAAGGAAACTGTATATTTTAACCATTTAATATCTATTTAACTTATTAAGTCTATTTTGTGATAAAATAAGACTAGTATTTTACATGACCAGAAGCTCAGCTGGCCAGTCAACTTGTATTATCCAGATGCATAAAAGGATCAGAAGTAAACCGGTACTTTTAAATGATTTGTATAGGCACAATACCTTATATAAGACTTGAAAAATACATATTATGTGTCAAAATATAAAATTATATACCAATTAGTCAAATTTTAACCTCATTTTTGTATCAATATACAAAATTCTATAGCAATGTATCAAAATATAACCTTATTTTAAGAATAAAAACAGGTTTAAGTTTCAGAGCAGATTATTGAATCCATATATCTTATCATTTCTATATTATAAACATATATTCCCCTCTTTTTCTTTTCAACCCTTTTCCCCCTATATAAGAGAGAAAGAAGGATAGAGAAAAGAAAAATAAATAGAAAAGTCCTTGAGTATAATCTCCTATATCTTTCCTAACAAGACCATTTAACAATTTGTAACAATTCCCCCTAAACAACATCCATCATCCACCCCTCTTTTTGAGAATGGGATGTCGTTCTCTTAAAACTGCTTCCTGCTGAATTGGGATGCCGAAAACCTGTTTGAGGGTCTAAATAAAATGGAAACAATTGGTTAATCAATTACTAGTAACATTTTTTTGTCCAGTGTCTTTATGATCAACAATTTGAATGTCCTGAGCAGTTTGTAGTTTGAAGCTGGACTTTGGGTAGGAAAGTTCAGGGCTTTATTGAAGTCCTGTCTGGAACAGTCTTTCAGGATGGGCCATCTCAGCAAGCTGTTTGAAGCTGTTCTGGATGCAGATTTCTTTGGAGATTTAATCTCTATGTGGATATATCTATCCTTACTGAGACAGGGTTTCTCTTTGTAGCTTGGGGTGTCTTGATTTCCTCTGTAGAGCCCTATAGATTAGATTGGCTGCGAACACAAAGGAACCCTGTCTTTGTGTAAGAAAGCCCTCGCTGACCTGAAATTGCCCTTGTTAACAGGCTGGCCTCAAATTCACAGAGATCCACCTGCCTCTGCCTCCCAGGTGCTGGGATTAAAGGCATGTGCCATAAGCCAGACAGAACTGTATCTTTTAATACTGAATATTTTTCCTTTAGTGATCCATTAAATCCATATCCCTGATGAATAGCATTTCACTATAGTCTATATTTTTACCCAGTCTTTGTTATCTAGACCATTTCCAACTTTGATCATTATGGACACCATTAGAATGACCATTCATGCACTAATTTTAGTACAAACATATGTTTTAATATTAAGGTGTGGAATTTTAACACCACATGAATCTTCTTGGTGGAGTTATTGAGGAACCTCCCATCTATTTCCAAAACCAAAGCCTTTTTTCCCTTCCCAGTTGAGAAATACTCAACTACTATTTCTCTGTAATGTTTTCTTTTCCTTGTGCCTGTGACAATAATCATCCTACTGTATGTGTCATGCCATCTTCTTTTGGTTTTGACTTCAAACAACTAATAGTTGGGAGTTTTTTTCTGTTCATATAGACATGGTGTGACTTTGGAAAAATGTTTAAATTGGTTTTGGTTTGTTTTTATTTTTCAATTGAATTATCTTTGTCTTCCTAATGAGTTGCAATAATTCTTCAATCATTCTGGATATAGGCTCCTTGTCAGACATGATTTGCAGATACTATCACCCATTCTGTAGGTTGTGTACTCGTTTTCTTGGTGATATCCTTTAACACACTGATTTAAATTTTTGATTGTGAAATTGTTTTGTGTATGTGTTTATGAATATGTTCATGGGTCTGCAAGCACATATTTGTACCTGTGTAGGGGCCAAAGGTCAATGTTGGGTGTTGTTTCTTAGGAGCAATCCACTTCTATTTTGGAAATGTGGTTTCTCATTGGCCTACAGTGTGCTAAGAAGACTAGACTGGTTGTCTCCTTGGAATTGAACTCAGGGTCTTACATTGCACAGCAAATATTTTACCAACTGAACAATCTGCTCAACCTCTTTATTATTATTATTTTGATAAAGTTCAATTTATTTTCTCTTTTCTCTCCTCAGCTTGCTTTTAGTATCATACACAATAATTATTTATTTTACTGGAGTTCAGGAATATTGTTTCCTGTTTTATTTTTCCTGAAGAATTCTATAAATTCTACTTTTAGATTAACATTTAGAGTTTTTAATTTATTTACCTCTGTATGGTATGTGATAGCAGCAAAACTCATTAGTTGGAAGATAATATAACCATTTCTTCAGTAATAATTTACTTGAAAGAACATTTCTGATATAGGCTAAACTTTTAAAAATCTGTGGACATCATTGTCTTTACATTTTATGTGATGCTAATTTTCTAAACTTATTTATAAGAAATGATCTATTTGCTTAAAGTCTGGGTGTGTCTTCAATCTGGAATTTCTGAGGGACATTTTCTGTTTTTGCTTACAAAGAAAGACCATTTTCCTGTTTCTTTGCAAGTATCATAATTGTTATTATTTCCTGTTTCTTTGTATGTTTCATGATTTTTATTATAAATTATGTATCTTTCCATAATACATTACAGCTACTCTATTATTCATACCTCCCTCCCCTAAATATTTTGCACTTAAACTTTCATTTTCATTAAAGTTGTCCTAGTTTCTCTTACTTCTGCTTGTTTAGGATTGATTCTTCAAAGTTATTTTATATATGTGTGTTTGTATGTGCTTATGATTGCATGTATACCACATGTATGCAAATGCTTGCATAGATCCAAAGGTGAACTTCCTAAAACTGGAATTAGAAGGGGAATTTAAAACACTTGAATTTGGGCACTGGGAACCAAACATAGGTCCTACCCAAGAGCAGTAAGTACTCTTAATTACTGAGCCATATTTCTAGTCCCAAGGATTTAGATATATTTCAGGCATTGCACTGAATGTGGTAGATCTGTTTTTCTATATGTCCATTCATCCACCTGTATACCTACCCAAATTGCATCTAAACTTATAGATGTATATGTTTTTAATAGAATTATTGCCTTGTTTTTAGAGCTTGATTTCTTAATGACCATCTCTATAATAATTTAGTAATTTAGTGTACAGAAAATTATTCACTGGGTTTTCTTAAACATTTTTCTTGATTACTATTTTCTCTGAAGATTTATGTAATAAACATCTATCCTTCTGGAATCTTCTGAAATACCCTTGCTTGGAAATGATATCTTTTCCCTCTATAGCGTGGAAATCAGTGAGATATTAATTATTGATGTCTCCTTTCCTTGTATTTTCTTGTTTGGACTCAGTTTTTCAGATACTTCAGGAAGCTAAAACAATCAAAGTTCCATGTAGTTATCTGGTTCTATGTGATCTGTTTTTAACATTCCTCAATGAAAAAAAAAAATCCAGCTCAGCCTCAGACTTGGGTGACTGAGAAGTTGCTGTCATTGCTGTGCCCTGGTGGTGGCTCTGGGGCAGGTGTTGGGGTGAGTGTGGAGATCCTTCTTATCTAACTGAGTTGAATTCTAAGTTTATGAAGTGACCATACTCTGCTGGCAATAGAGTTTTTACTGACTGTTGTTTATGGATGATGCTTAGTAGTGAGACTTCAGATCAATCTAAACACCCCGTCCACAAAAAGGCTGAAGGCTTTTGTTGTTGCTTTTCTACCCCAGGTATAGAAAAGTACAATGAACTACATTTGCTTCAAGAAAAGTATCCTCGATAGCTGTGTTTACAGATGCTTTGTAACCTCTGTTAAAAAGCTTATGTCTACTTTGTCCCCTGACTTTGGTTAATTTTTAGTGTTATAGAATGTACGTATTTTTTTCCATATTTTCACAAATGGCGAGGTCACAGTGGTCCTCACACTATCATTCCTGATGATGCACTGTTATTATCTTTATGATTTCTTCTCTGCATCTTCTTTATATTTTCTTTAGATATCAAAGTTGATGTAAAATGTATTTATAAACTTCAAAATGTGACAGCATCCTAAGTTTATCTTCATAATTCCAAAGCCAATTGCTAGGCTTTTCCCTGGGGATGACTAGTTCTTCCACTCTAAACACTCTTTATTTGCCTATAGTTCTTTGTCTAGGGCTGAAGTCACATAGATACCCTCATACACTTTAGTATGTCTATTGTTGTTGCCTTTGTTTGGTTCACATTTAGGCAGTCAAGTTGGTGAGACTTTATGGGTGTAGCTTCTGACATTACTAGAAGACAGTTTTACAGCAAACTCCTTGATCCTCTGGATCTTATACTCTTTCTGTCCCTTCCCATTTTTTACTGTGATCTCTGAGCCTTTTGTACCTGTGTTCATTGACTGAGATCCACATCTCTGCATTTTCATTGACTGTAGTTTTCTGTAATGATCCTTATTGTAGAAAGAAGTTTTCTTTGTGATGGGTTAGGTCTACCCTTGTCTATGGCTATAAGGAAAAATATTTAGAATATAGTCAGGGATTATGTGGGTTTAGTAAAGTGACATTGTAGGTTGTTCTCCAAATCTGTGACTTCACTAACCTTGGTTAGCTGGCTAGGTTTCCAGGACAAAGCATGAGTCCCCTCTTGTTGTGTGAGTTACATTCCAGTTAGATTACTTCCAAGCTATTGTTGTAGCTTTAAAAAATTGGTAGTTGATAGTACATGATATTTATACCACAACCAACGCACCAAAGGGAACATGGACATAGATTTCTTCTTTTTCTCCCTGTCAGTGAGACACTTTGCCCTAGTGGTGCTGCCTTGTAGGCCCCCAGTTTATGAGGAGGCTCTTGGCCCTCATATGACTGCTGAACTGGGGCGGGGGACTATTATGTAGGGACACTCCACTCCAGAGGAGTGGGATGGAAGGATTAGGGGGCAGAGCGTGGGAGGGCGGGACTGGGAGGGGTGGAAAGAGGACACTGTGATGGAGATGTAACCTGAAGCAATAAATAAAAAATAATAATAATTTCCAGTAAACAAAAATAAAAAAATGGTAGTTGAATTACCAGTAGTGGCATATGCCTCTAATCATAAAACTTCAGTCAGAGGCAGGTGAATCCCTAGAATTTAAGAGTAACCTTGTCTACACAACAAGTTCCAGGGTAGTCAGGGCTACATAGTGAGACCCTGTCTTGAAAAAGATACACATATCATTAGGATTTTATTTGTAAAATTGTATTATTTGAGTTCTATTATTTTTTAACATTTATTTATTACTTCAAGATATATCTCCATTATCACCCCCTCCCTCCACCCCACTACCGGTCCCATCCTGCTACCCTCTACTCCCCTCTACTCAGCTATCAGAAAAAAACAAATCATGCAACTTGCAACCAAATGGATGGAAGAACTATATCTATTAAATTTTAAGGAATACATTTATATATGTTCTCTTTTAACATATGATGGGATGTTTCAATTTTATTAAATTAAATTTAGCGCAGTAAATTTATATTATATATTTTATTTACATTATGCCATTTGCATGAAATGAATCATCGCTTGAAAATACATCTTCAATTAATTATGCAGCAATAAAGTCTTCAACATGCATTATCATTTACAATTGTAATTTGCTACATGATACAGATGAGATGTAGCAATGAGGAACATAATTGCCTTTTTAATGCTGTGGTAGGTATGCTATGGTCATTAATTATCAACTTGACTAATCATTATTGGTGGCAATTAATCTTTGGTCTAATAATTATTACTGATGAATATACATGTTTTGCCCCCATTACCTTTCCCACTGCATGAAGAGGATGTATGCGATTATTAAACTACACATTGTCTAAAACAGAGCTAGATAATTTCATATGGTAAAGGTGTCCCTGAACACAGACAAAATTTCATTAAATTATTGGAAAGGCAAAAATGCATTTGGTATAGTGATCTTTCAATTGTCCTGTACTCTGCCCTGATATGTTATTCATTATTCACCACTGTGAAAACCTACTGGTTGCCTTAAATATGAAGTTATTAATAAGCATGCTTCTAGGTATGGGTGAATATAATCTTGGCCTTGAGTAAAGTGAAGGATAAAATGTTATGAAATGATGACAGTGGATAAAGGTGCTTACAATTGTTCAGGTCTGACTGATTTTATTCCTTGAAATCCATTTAAAGGAGGCAGGAAAGAAATGATTCTACAAATTGTCTTCTGAAAACCCTATAAACTCTATGGCATGAGTGTGCCTGCACACACACACACACACACACACACACACACACACACACACACACCCCGCACACACACGCACACATGAACAATATATACTTTTTAATGTTTAGCATTTTATCATAGTAATAACCACTTCTCATGTTTACAAATGCCTGGATGCCACCATTCATAAGAAAGGTAGACTGTGTGTTTCTTTTTTTTTTATATATAAATACTTTATTTTTTTTTCTTCAAGTTACATCTCAGTCACAAACCCCTCCCTATCCCACCCTTCCACCCTCTTCCCCCCAGAAGTTTCCCCTTTCAGTCCAACAGATGGTTCCTTCTCTTATAACAGTAAGTATTATACAAAACAACAGATATAAATATGCATTTATGAGAGTTAAATGGCCCAGTATACCTTCCCAATGTCCAGTTTGTACATATTTGGGCCCTGACTTTAACATTCTACTATCTAACCATCTCCATGAGTTTAAAGGTCTATATCTGACTCAACATTCATATTAACTTGCAACACACTTCTAAGAGTATTTTCTTAGATCTATAACACCCTCTTGATTCCTAAACAACTCAGAATTTAACTATGAGACTCTAGCTGTCTATTCTGCAACCACCTCAGAGACCTGAGAGGGATAAATATATCTGCTTATATAGGAAGTGCAGGGCCTGCAGCTTCCAAAACTAAGAAAGAACATACCAATGACTGCCTGGACAGTTCCCATTTTCTCTTCATACATTCCTGCATCAGTCTTCAGCCTTTGGGTCCTGTTTCTCTGACAGACATTTGATGTAGAGCAGGGATTATGAAGGACTTACCTACCCTGTCTTGGCAGAGTTAGGCTGTCGACTTCCCTGCTACCAAGTTTTGTCCTTTTTGGACAGCAGTCTGTCTGTAGTTGGTGCAAGGGGTTTTTTCATGCCAAGAGATAGGCTTGCCACTAATTCAACCATCTTACAGTGGACGTTCTTCGATACTTATCTTCTACTTGGAGTAGAATAGGGGGTGCTGTCAGGTGCTGATATGTCTCGATATAAAAAAAAAAAAGAAAAAATCTTAATTTAAGATAACATCTTTGAATGCCATATTCTGCAGATCTTGGGGTGTTTGAAGATGCCCTATCCATCTCTTGTATTTAGATAAGCAAATGTTGCTTATCTCTTAGCAACTTGATTACTGGGTAGTTTAGAGAATATCTGTGATAGACTGTCATAGTAGCTAACAAAGTGACATGTTTGCATGACTAGGAGTTTGTTTTACTTAACTATCCTAGACCGTTTTAGACGGTTGGTATCAAGAGGCCAGAGCTTCACATTTTATTTTTAAGTATCACTAGGTATGATACCATTAGGAAGCATTACCTTTAATTTTGTATCAGCATACAAAGATCTATTCAATTGTGGTTAAATATACTCTAAATTATGTATCCATATACAAAGATCAATGCCTATGTAGCCCAATACAATCTTAATATTACGTCCATATACAAGGGTCAATACCATTGTGGCCAACTGTAATCTTAATTTTGTATCAATATACAAAGATCAATACCGATGTAATCCAATACAATCTTATTTTTGCACAATAAACAATGGTCAATACCACTTTAGCCTAATAAACTACTAATTTTGTATCAATATACAAAGGTATAAGGGCATATTCAATAATCTTCCCCTTCTTCTTGGACCTTCCTGTGCTATGACTATATCTCATTTTTCTCAAGCCTATGCACTCCTACATAGGAGAGGAAGAAGGATACAGAAAAGGAAAAGTAGGAAGTCCGTGGGGCTAACCTCCAAAACCCATTAAACAGGACCATTTAACAGCTTGTAATCTCTTCCCTTAAATATCTGAGTTTTCAGTGATCCTTCAAATAACCAAAAAGAAGGGCGGAGAAACACCTTCCCCACCCTCTGGGCGTGGGACGTCGCTCTCTTAAAGTGACTTCCTGCTGATTTGGGTCGTAGTAGACCTGTTTGGGGCCCGAACTCAAACGGAAAAAATGGTTAAAAATGTTAGTACAGTCCTTTTATTTTCAGTCCTTCTGTTCTCAGCTGTTTAGATGACCTAAGGGGTTTGTAGGCAGAAGCTGATCTTCCAGGCTTCACTGAGGTTCCGGCCGGGGCATTGTGTAGAGCTGAATGGTCCCAGCCACATTGGATTGCCATGGTGGTTGCAGGCCCCCGATGGAGACAGCTATTGAGGAAGTCTGCCAGGCAGAATCAACTGAGTCACTCGTCCTCCTTGGTGCCTGATTCTGCTCTCTGCTGAGGTTTCCACTGTCCAGCCGTCCCCAGGCTCCCCTAATGGACGCTTTGGTTCTCCTGGAAAGATAAGAACAGAGCCCTGCCCCAATCCCAACCCTGGGACAATTGCCCTCTTTTTTTGTTTTTTGTTTTTTGTTTTTTTTTTTGGGGGGGAGCTAGGTAGTACTTCTCCTGAAGCAAATTTGGCCTTCTGACAACATACAAATTGTTATCTTTCAATCCATGTTAAAGAAGAAATCATTCTGTCACCTTGGAGCTAAACCAGCTCCAGTGTATATATTTTGAGATCCCAAAGGACATTCTGCCTGCATCGAGAAGGCCTTTTGTAAGTAGCCTCCAAACCTAGGTCCCTCCAAATCCCATGTGTGTGTCTCTGAACTCTAATTATTGGGATCAGAGACTTGTGTTTCCCATCCGAAGGGATCAAAGATGTGTTCCACCACTCCTGGATCGAAGTCTTTCTCTATTTAGAGTTTGCCCTGCATCAGGCTGACCCTGAGCTCCAGGATCTGCCCGTTTCTGTCTCCAGAACGCTGGGAGCTGGGACCAAGGGTGTACTCTTCTTGAATGGTGGGACCAAGAGTATGCACCCTCACCACCCCGCTCCGTCTGACTCCAGAATACATAAGACCACCAACTCTACGGTGCTCCCCAACCCCCAACTTCTCCGCTGAAGTCAAAGGCATGGGCCAACACCACAATTCTCTTGTATTTTACCTTAGCTCCATGTCTTCTCGACACCTGGAAGTCTGCATAACCAGGCCGAATGGCTGTATCCTCTATTCCATTCACAGTGTTTCAGCCCTGCCACCTGCCCCCCCTTTTTTTAATTAATAAATTTATTTGCTTGTTGCTTCAGGTTACATCCTTATCATATTGTCTTCTTTTCCCGCTTCCCAGCCCCACCCTCCCATGCTCTACCCCCTGACCCTTCTGTCTTGTTCCTCTGGGGTGGAGTGTCCCTGCCTAACAGTCTCTCACCACAGATCAGGAGTCATATGAGGGCCAAGACCCTCTTCATTCACCGGGGGCCTACGAGGCAGTACTGCCAGTGAAGGGTGTCTCCTTGCTACTGGGGGAATACTAAAAAAAAGACCAACAAACACACAAACCCACAAAAACAAAGAATATCAACAAAAAAAGAGAGGAAAAAGAGAAGGGAAAAGGAAAAAAAAAAGAAAAAAAGAAGGAAAAAGAAAAAGATAAAAAAAAAATTATGTCCATGTTCCTTTTGGTGTGTTGGTTGTAGTACAGATATCCTGTACGATATATCTAAAATCCTACTATAAGTGAATAGATGCCATGTGCATCCTTCTGAGACTGGGTTAGCTCACTCAGGATGAGCTTCTCTAGATCCATCCATTTGGTTGCAAATTGCATGATTTCATTGTTTCTTATAACTGAGTAATATTCCATTGTATAGATGTACCACAATTTTTTAATCCATTCTTCAGTTGAGGGATCTCTGGGTTGTTTCCAATTTCTAGCTATTACAAATAAGGCTGCTATGAACATAGATGAGGAGACTTCCCTATGTCTCCGTGAGAGGTCCTTTGGGTGTATACACAGAAGTGGTATGGTTGGGTACTGAGGCAAGGTTATTCCTAGATTTCTAAGATATCGCCAGACAGACCTCCATAGTGGTTGCACAAGCCTGCACTCCCACCAGCAATGGAGTAGGGTTCCCCTTTCTCCACACCCTCGCCAGCAAGTGCTGTCATTTGAGCTCTTTATCTTAGCCATTCTAACAGGTTTTAGGTGGAATCTCAGGGTCGTCTTGAGTTGCATTTCTCTGATGATTAAGGATGTTGAACATTTCTTCAGGTGTTTCTCAGCCCTTAGGGATTCCTCCTTTGTGAATTCTCTATTTAGCTCCGTCTCCCATTTTTTGATTGGATTATTTGGTTTCTTGGCATTTAGTTTTTTGAGTTCTTTGTAGATTTTAGATAATAGCCCTCTATCAGATGTGGGGTTGGTGAAGATTTTCTCCCAGTCTGTTGGTTGCCATTTTGTTCGAATGACAGTGTCCTTTGCCTTACAGAACTTTTCAGTTTCATGAGGTCCCATTTATTGATTGTTGATCTCAGGTCCTGAGCTGTTGGTGCTCTGTTCTGTGCCAATGAGTTCGAGGGTTTCTCCTATTTTTTCTACTAGTATATTTAGTATGGCCAGCTTTATGTTAAGGTCTTTGATCCACTTGTATTTAAGTTTGGTACAAGGTGATAGGTATGGGTCTAATTTCATTCTTTTGCAAGTGGATATCCAGTTGGACCAGCACCATTTGTTGAAGATGCTGTCCTTCTTCCATTGTGCGGTTTTGGCTTCTTTGTCAAAGATTAGTTGGCCATAGGTGTGTGGGTCCATGTTTGGGTCTTCAATTCGATTCCATTGATCCACTGGTCTGTTTCTATACCAGTACCATGCTGTTTTTATTACTGTTGCTCTGTAGTACAGCTTGAAATCTGGGATGGCGATACCTCCAGATGTTTTTTCATTGTACAGGATTGATTTAGCTATTCTGGGCTTTTTGTTGTTCCATATGAAGTTGAGAATAGCTTTTTCCAGGTCTATAAAGAATTGTATTGGTATTTTGAAAGGAATTGCATTAAGTCTATATATTGCTTTTGGTAGGATAGCCATTTTTATTATGTTGATCTTACCTATCCCTGAGCATGGGAGATCTTTCCATCTTCTAAAGGCCTCTTCCATTTCTTTCTTCAGGGGCGTGAAGTTCTTGTTATATAGGTCCTTTACATGCTTGGTTAGAGTTACCCCCAGGTATTTTATGTTGTTTGTGGCTATTGTGAAGGGGGTTGTTTCCATTATTTCTTTCTCGGTATATTTGTTTGTTGTATAAAGAAGGGCTTCTGATTTTTTTGAGTTAATTTTGTATCCAGCCACCTTGCTGAAGTTGTTTATCAGCTGTAAGAGTTTTTTGGTGGAGTTTTTGGGGTCGCTTATGTATACTAACATATCATCTGCGAATAGGGATAATTTGACTTCTTCATTTCCAATTTTTATCCCTTAGATCTCCTTTAGTTGTCTTATTGCTCTAGCAAGGATTTCAAGTACTACATTGAAGAGATATGGTGAAAGTGGACATCCTTGTCTTGTCCCTGAGTTTAGAGGAAATGCTTCAAGCTTCTCTCCATTTAATTTGATGTTGGCTACTGGCTTGCTGTATATTGCCTTTATTATTTCTAGGTATGGTCCTTGTATGCCCGTTCTCTCCAGAACTTTTAGCATGAAGGGGTGTTGGACTTTGTCAAATGCTTTTTCTGCTTCTAGCGAGATTATCATGTGGTTTTTTTCTTTCATCTTGTTTATGTGGTGATTTACATTGATAGACTTTGGTATATTGAACCATCCCTGCATTCCAGGGATGAAGCCTACTTGAAAATGGTGTATGATACTTTTGATGTGTTCTTGAATTCGGTTTGCTAGTATTTTATTAAATATTTTTGCATCTATGTTCATGAGGGAGATTGGTCTGAAGTTCTCTTTCTTTGTTGGGTCTTTGTGTGGTTTAGGAATTAGAATGACAGTGGCTTCATAGAATGAGTTTGGCAGTGTTCTTTCTGTTTCTATGTGGTGGAAGAGTTTGAAAAGTAATGGTGTTAGTTCCTCTTTGAAGGTCCGGTAGAATTCCGTGCTAAAGCCATCTGGCCCTGGGCTTTTTTTGCTTGGGAGATTATTAATGACCGTTTCTATTTCCTTGGGTGTTATTGGGCAGTTTAAACTGTTAATCTGATTTTGATTTAGTTTTGGTAGGTGGAATTTATCGAGGAAATTGTCCACTTCGCTTAGGTTTTCAAATTTAGTGGAATATAGATTTTTAAAGTAATGCCCGAATATTTTCTGGATCTCCTCAATGTCTGTTGTTATTTCTCCCTTTTCATTTCTGATTTTGTTGATTTGTGTTCTTTCCCTTTGCCTTTTAGTTAATTTGGCTAGGGGTCTGTCTATTCTGTTGATTTTCTCAAAGAACCAACTCTTGGTTTCATTGATTCTTTGTATAGTTCTTTTTGATTCTAAGTTGTTGATTTCAGCCCTAATTTTGATGATTTCCTGCCTTCTGCTCTTCTTGGGAGTGTTTGTTTCCTTTTTTTCCAATTCACCCAGCTTAGCTGTTAGTTCACTACTATGAGCTGTCACAATTTTCTTTTCGAAAGCACTTAGTGCTATGAACTTTCCTCGTAGCACAGCTTTCAATGTATCCCATAGATTTGGGTAGGTTGTGTCTTCATTGTCATTGGATTTTAAGAAGTCTTTGATTTCCTTCTTTATTTCTTCCCTGACCCAGTGGTCATCCAGTAAGGAGCTGTTCAATTTCCATGTGTGTGAAGGCTTTCTGTTGATTCTTTTGCTGTTGAAGACCAGCTTTATTCTGTGGTGGTCTGATAAGATACAAGGTGTTATTTCAATTTTCTTGTATCTATTGAGACTATCCTTGTGACCAATTATGTGGTCGATTTTGGAGAAGGTTCCGTGGGGTGCTGATAAAAAGGTGTATTCCTTTGTGTTTGGGTGAAACGTTCTGTAGATATCTGTTAGGTCCATTTGTTTCAAGATCTCTGTTAGACTCAATATTTCTCTGTTTGTCTTCTGTCTTGATGATCTGTCCATTGTTGTGAGTGGGGTGTTGAAGTCTCCCACTACTAATGTGTTGTGATCGACGTACGCTTTAAGTTTTAGAAGTGTTTCTTTTACGAAAGTAGGTGCCTTTGTATTGGGGCATAGATGTTCAGTATTGAGATTTCCTCTTGATGAATATTCCCTTTAATGAGTATATAGTGCCCTTTTTTGTCTTTCTTCATTAACTTCAGTTGGAAGTCTGTTTTGTTGATATTAGGATGGCTACTCCAGCTTGCTTCCTGGGTCCATTTGCTTGGAAAACTTTTTCCCAGCCCTTTACTCTGAGGCAGTGTCTATCTTTCGTAGTTAGATGTGTCTCTTGTATACAGCATATGGAATGGTCTTGCTTGCGGATCCACTCTGTAAACCTATGTCTTTTTATTGGGGAGTTGAGTCCATTGATGTTGATGGATATTAGTGACCTGGGGTTGTTATTTCCCATTAGTTTGGTATAGGTGGTGGTCCTGTGCCTCTTTTGGTTTAGTTGCTGATGGGTTTTCTATTCCCTTTGTTTTCATGGGTGGAGTTTTCTTCTCTGGGTTGGGATTTTCCTTCTAGGATTTTCTGTAGGGCTGGGTTTGTGGGTAGATATTGTTTAAATTTGATTTTGTCATGGAATATCTTGTTTTCTCCATCTATGTTGATAGAGAGTTTTGCTGGTTAAAGTAGTCTGGCTGGGCACCTATGATCTCTCAGGACTTGTAGTATATCTGACCAGGCCCTTCTAGCTTTTAAAGTTTCTGAGGAGAAGTCAGGTGTAATTCTGATGGGTCTGCCATTGTATGTGACTTGACCTTTTTCTCTTACAATTTTCAATATTCTTTCTTTATTCTGTACATTTGGTGTTTTAATTATTATGTGGCGAGAGGAGTTTCTTTTCTGATCTAATCTGTTTGGTGTTCTGTAAGCCTCTTGGATTTTTATTGGCATCTCTTTTTTCAGGTTTGGGAAGTTTTCCTTTATGATTTTGTTGAAGATATTTCCTGGACCTTGGAGTCAGGATTCCTCTCTTTCGTCTATACCTATAATTCTTAGCTTCCGTCTTTTCATTGAGTCCTTGATTTCTTGGATGTTGTGGGTGAGAGATTTTTAGCCTTCTCATTTTCTTTGGATGTTGAACTGATTTCTTCCACTGAATCTTCCATGCCTGAGATCCTGTCTTCCATCTCTTGCATCCTATTGTTGATACTCACATCCGTAGTTCCTGTTCTCTTCCCTTGGTTCTCCACTTCCTCTTTTAACTCTGACTGTGTTTTCTTTATTGTTTCTATTTCTATTTTCATGTCTTGTATGGTTTTGTTCGTTTTGTACATTTCCTTCTCCAGCTTGCTTGTTTTTGTATGAAAATCTTTCATTGCTTTATCCTTTTCCTGTTCAAGCTCTGTCACCTTGGCTTGGAGCTCTTTAATGGTGTTGTTCCTTGTTTTGACTTGTAGAATTGTGGCTTCTTTGAATTCCTTCATAGATTTAAGTTCTTCTTGCAGGGACTCTATCACTTCCATAATGCAGAATTGTCAACGTTTTCATGTGTTTCTGTTGGTGTGTGGTCATCCGAATTGGATGAGCTAGGATAATTCTGCTTTGTTGGAGTCATATTTCCTTAATTTCTATTTTTTTTTTGACCTTTGGCCTTTGGATGCGTTTAGCTGTCTGTTTTCTGTGCTTGGAACCACAGTGGATGATTTGGTGCAGGGGACGAGTTACTTGGCTATCTGTCGTTGCTTACAGGGGGATTTCAGGGTCACTGTGGTTTTAATCGCCTGAGGCATTGTGAGCTGGTGCAGCCTATTCCCAGGTTGTGAGTAATGGATCGGGATTTTTTCACTGCTCCCAATTCAGACTTCTCTGTGTTGCACTCTGAGTTATCAGCCTGTAATGGTTCTGATGGTATGGAACTGTTTGCCCAGGCACAGATTCTGTGGGCTTTGTTTGTCGTCACGGAGGCTGACAGGGTCTCGCTCCACACCTAATATGTCTGGATTTTCCAGAATACAGCTATGGTCCCGATTTCTGGTTTCTCACTAGGCTTCTCGCCACAGGCCTGGCCTCTGTGCCTGATTCCCTCCCTGTCTACGCAGCTGCGTGTCCACCTCCCTGGCTGCTAGGCCGTGGGTGGACTGAGCCCCGGATCTTCCGGCCATGGGTGGACTGAGCCCCGGATCTTCCGGCTGCCTGAGTGGTCCTCTCGCCCCAGCAGCTCAGCCGTGGGCTCGTGGATCCCTGTCCCTGCCCATGCCTGGCTCTCTCCCCAGTTGACCTGCCGTGGGTTTGCGGGGATTTGGCCCTGCCAGCCAGCCGGGCTCTCTCCCTAGCTGTGCTGCTGTAAGTGCGCTGGGTTTGGCGCCTCCTGCCCGCCTTTGTGTTCCTGGCTTCCCTTTTTGTTCCTGGCTTCCTACTCTCTCTCTCGGAGCCTCCCACCCTCCGCTTCACTAGTGGCTGCGGACCACCCGCTGAGCCCCCTATTTGTTCCTTGCTAAACCTTTCACTATCTCGCAAAGTTTTTTAAGTGGGTATAAGTTCTACCTGAGGTGTGAGGAGCCCAATAGGCTCGTGACCTATCGCCAAGTGGCCTCTGATTGTGCCTGCTGTGAGTTGGGGTCGATCTTACCAGGCGCCTCTCCAAATTGGAGTTCCCGAATCCCGACTGTGTGTTTCTGATATCACCAGCATACGAACAGTGTCAAGTTCCCTGTGAATGTTAAAAAAAAAAATCTTCCTATTTCTGTTGTCTTGTAT
The DNA here is from genome assembly GCA_907164525.1 of Lophiomys imhausi. Taxonomy (NCBI): domain Eukaryota; kingdom Metazoa; phylum Chordata; class Mammalia; order Rodentia; family Muridae; genus Lophiomys; species Lophiomys imhausi. Next base: position 2,662,265 of record CAJQZJ010033927.1, read on the forward strand.
TGTATTTATTGTTATAAGAGAAAGAACCATTTGTTGGATTGAAAGGGGGAGCTGTTGGGGGGAAAAGATATACCTTAAACTTTTAAAAAAGGGAAGAGGATGGGGAATTGAGGGGAAAGAGGGTGGGACGGTAGGACTGGAGGGGGGAGTAGGGAGGGGATTGTGATTGAGATATAACTTGAAGAAATAAAAACTAAAATTAAAAAAAAATATATCTTCCTGATGACTAGTTAGAATGATAAACTGAGGGGGCTGAGATGTGGGCGCACCCCACACCAGAGGGGTAGGATAGATGGCAGAGGGGGTGGAGGGTCAGAGGGTAGAATCAAGAAGGGTGGGGGGAGGGTGCTTTTATTGAGATGTAACTTGAAGTAATAAATAAATGTAATAAAAAATGAAACAAGTGGAGTTAGATAAATGTTTGGTGAAAGTGAGAAGTTTCCACAAGATCTCCATATCACAGGTTATTCTAATGCTGTCATTGAACTCCACTAGTACCTACTGAATGAGAGACTAACATGAAATGGTATTTGACAGGTTGCTGTGGGGGTTATAAAATAGAAATTGGGTCATCATAAAAGACTTAAGTGAACTACTAAAGAATCTTATTCAAGCCAGTTTGTAGAAATTTTAGTTATTGGTCCAACATATTGTAAAAGGTTTTATGTAAGTTGTGGTATGAATTTATTAAAATAACCAACTATGAGAGTGTTTTTGTTTAATCTCAGGTGTGAGGCTGTTTAAGACACGGGTGTAAAGTATTAACTAGCTGGCTTGGTCAGCTGAGCAAGTTTAATTAGAAGACTTGAGAAAGGGATAAAAATCCAGAGGCCCAAGAAGAAGGGGGCTCTACAAAGAAGTAGAAGAGAGGGGCTACAAAGAAGAGAAGGGGCTCTACAAAGAAGTAGAAGAAAAAGGGCTACAAAAAAGAAAAGGGCTACAAAGAAAAAAGAAGTTGCTGCTCTCCCAGCTGCTAGTGCTTCTCCAAAGTGTTCTGCTTGTTCTTCTTGCTGCTGTCTCCTACTGCTATTATCTCCAAAGAACCCAACGACCCTATTATGCAGGAAGTAGCTAAAAGAGAACTCTGTCCATTTTCCTTCTAACTTTCTTTCTCTCCCACCTAGTGTTGGAGTGTTGGAAGGAACAAGGGGTGGAAGGGAGGTAGTGGAATTAAGCACAGTAAAATAAATTAGAGTATATAATTAATATTAATAAAAATAATAAAAGCCATCTTGTAACAGTAAGTACTAAATCGTGTAAATATTTTGAGGGGCATTTTAAATATATTTTGTTTTTCAACTGTATTTTCAGTTTTGCAACATAATAAAACACAATCACTTTGAGAAATAAGGATTGTATGTGAGTTACTTAGTTTATGACTGAGTAACATTAAAGGACTAATTAAAGCATATATTATGGTTCTTCTGAAAGAGAAACTGAATTAGTGAGCCTGACTGAAGTAAAGTTGTAGAACCCACAGTTCCTATTATGATTACAGTTATCCTGTGGAATGTATTTGCATAATAATCAAGCTTATAGAACATGGTACATTTCAGAGCAGGACTTCTAAGTCTGAGGGAATCTGGCCTAGGCTTCCACCTTACTCTCCATGTCATTCACACATTCAGAACCTGTTGAGGGAAGGTCTAATATTGTTTCTGATACATTGAATTCAATGCTGAGATCTGGTTACCGCCCCTTCTGAGGCATTCTCTTGATTGGTTAATAAAAGTTGCTTATGGCCAATTAGCTGGGCAGAAAGAGTATAGAAAGGCGAGACTTCCTCAGATCAGCAGGAATTCTGCATACACAGAGACGCTCTCCCCTTTCCACCAGGAGACACAGAGGAGAAAGACATCTGGAGATGTCTGGAAGGTACTCACAGGCACATGTTGGTTTGGGGTTAACTTAGAGTAGCTAATTGAGAGTCTGCCCAGCTAAGGGCTAAGCGTTAAAATATTAAAAGGTCTTGGTGTGTTTAATTATTGGGGAAAAGACTGCGGCGGCTTATAGGCCCTCAGTCCAAGCAGTCCCGGGCTGTTGGATTCCCAGACTCCCCTTGAGCCCAGGCCAATCTCCCGCCAAGCCGCCGGTAATTCTACTGGCCTAATATAACAACTTATATTAATTAACAGAGTTTAGGTTATAGATGGTGTAGGCCACCCTTGGTCCCAGGGCGGGGCTCTTTCTCCAGGATAAGTTAGGCAACCGGTTAAGGCACTCAGGCCGAGCTGCCTGCTCCTCTGCCAAGCCACTGACTACTCTGCCGGCCTGATATTACTGTTTATACTTGCTAATAACTACATTAAATCAAAATCATATTATAAAAGCAGTTTCAAAATCATATTATAAGAGCAGTTTTGTGTCATTGTATTTTGGTAATTAATCTAAAGTTATCAAGAAAACTAAAAGTGGGAATATTTAACTTATTGTTTTACTTCATAATACTAAATTCATACAATTTCAAATACAAGAAAAAAGTTAAAATGATATATTGAGACAAATGTAAATTTCAACACAATTTTTTAATAATTAGGAAATAATTATGAAAATTATAAGGCATAACATACATTCCCAATGTCCAGTCCATACGTATTTGGCAACTGACTCTAACATTCTACTATGCATTCATCTCCATGAGTTTGAAGTTCTATATCCAGCTCAGCTTCCATCCTAACTTGCCCCACCAACTTAAAAACATCTTTTTAGATCCAGAACATCCTCTTAATTCCTAATCAACTCAAAATTTAACTATGAGACTCTAGCTATCTTGTCTTCAACCACATCAGAGGCCTGAGAAGGATAAATATATCTGATTATACAGGAAGTGCAGGGCCAGCAGCTTCCAAAACTAAGAAATGACAGACAATTGGCTGCCAGGACTGTCCCCAATTTCTCTCCAAACATTAGAGGATGTATTTTCAGCCTTTTGGCCCCATTTCTCTGACAGACATTAATTGTAAAGCAAGAATAATGAAGGACTTGCCTACCCTGTCTTGGCAGAGCTAGACTGTCGACTTACCTGCTTCCAAGTTTTTTCCTTTTTGGATAGCAGTCTGTCTACAGTTGAAGCAAGGGATTTTTCTTGCCCAGAGACAAGCTTGCCACTAATGCAACCATCTCCAATAGGAAATTCTTCAATGTTCTCATCTACTTGGAGTAGAATAGGGGATGCTATCAGGAGCTGACATATCTCAATATAAAAAAAATCTTAAGAATACATCTTTGAGAGCCGGGCGGTGGTGGCGCATGCCTTTAATCCCAGCACTTTGGAGGCAGAGGCAGGCGGATCTTTGTGAGTTCGAGGCCAGCCTGGTCTACAAAGCGAGTCCAGGACAGCCAGAGATATTCAGAGAAACCCTGTCTTGAAAAACCAAAAAAAAAAAAAAAAAAGAATACATCTTTGAATGCTATATTCTACAGATCTCTTGAGGTTTTTGAAGACCACCTATCTATCTCCATATATTTGGATAAGCAAATGTTACTAGTCTCTTAGCAACTTGATTTCTGATTAACTTAGGAAACATCATAACTAATATCTAAGATAACTTATCAAACCAACAATGTCAAATTTAATGAATAATTCTTCTTTAATTATCTGTGAGGAAAACCCACTGGTATCTCTTCTCTGATAGAGTTTTCTTTCAGTCTAACTGACATTCTTTTTTCTTAGCATGAGGATATGTGTGAGCAGAAGGACATCTCAGAGTGAGTCATCTTGGGTTTCTAAGTCACTCTAAAAATGATCCTAATATGAATTTCACCTTGTGATTGGTAAAATTGATATTGGTGGCTTATTTGTTCTAACTCTTGTAGATGTAGACATACCAAACACTTATTCCAATTGGAGCATTCTTCAACACTTGACCAAGAAAACTTATTGGATTATACTAAACTTTTATAATGGTGACAACATTAAAATTTTCTATTCTATCCTTTCTCCTTTCAGCTTTACATTCTTCCTTTAGCTCTACTCAGCACAAGCTCATGACTTGGGAAGTGTTAAAGATTTATCTATTTATTAACATTTTACTCACAAGGATAAAGCTGTTGAAATATTACAGCTCATTTTCAAGAATGTCCTTGGGATGGAAGGCAGATATATTCTTTGTCACATTACATTTTCAGACCATGTAGGTCACTGTAATAAAGCAGTCACCAGAAAAGTTAAATGAAGCTGCATTATGCAATAGACATTTTTTCATTTTTAGATACATATACATTTATATAATATATGACTGTAAATTGTTCTGTTAGAGCTATGGATTTTGTAAAGTAATGATTAAAGTTTTAAGTTAATTGCTTGTAGTTGACAGTATTGTTATGGTGTTAGTGCTATGTGTATGTGTATTTGTTTGTATGTTTGTTGATATAAAAAATTATCACTATTGATGAGCAAATTTGTTGAATTTGTTATGCTTAACTGGTGAAAATTAATCAATCCACCTTTTGTCTTGTATCCATTATAAATGTAATTGAATAGGTCAGGGACATTGGTACATTGGACTGATGATATAGGGGTAATTGAGATCCCTCTTAAGGTCTTAGTTTCATTAATAAAATAATTTAAACATGGACTCAAATGGAAATACAAGGATGATTTTAGTAGAATTTAAAAGAAAAATTCTAGGGCAGTCAAGTTGTAAATTTAGATGTTGTGATGAAGAAGAGGATGTAAGAGAGAAAAGAAAAAGTCATGTCATTTAAACTGTCATGGAGAACAGACTCACGGATTTAGAAGAAGAGTAAGGAAACCCAAAATGTTGGGGCAAAAGTCCAACATTTTAAGAAAGTGTGGTTAGAAAACTATTAGAAAGAAGAAAAGAAAAAGTAATGATTTTAGAAATAATCCAAAAGAGGCAGATGTATGAATTATGGCTGTGGCTCTTGAACTACTTCACTGGGGATGGGGGGGCATGGGGATTCTGGGGAGTAATCGTCAGTTTCTCCTTAAATAGTTACTCTCTCTCTCTCTATCTTTATGTTTTTCATTTTATTTCCCTGATGATAACACTGAACACCTTTTCATAATCATACTATTTACCAGCCCTCTTTTACAAAATGTCTATTTGAATCTTTTGTTCATTTTCCCCATTGCATTGTCTTCTTATTGAACTACAAAAGTTTTTTTTTTAAATATTTATTTATTACTTCAGGTTACATCTCCATCACAGTGTCCTCTCTCCACCCCTCCCAGTCCTGTCCTCCCACCCTCTACCCCCATCCCTTCCTTCCCACTCCTCTGGAGTGGAGTGTCCCTACATAACAGTCCCTCGCCCCAGTTCAGAAGTCGTATGAGGGCCAAGAGCCTCCTCATACACTGGGGGCCTACAAGGCAGCACCACTAGGGAAAAGTGTCTCATTAACAGGTTTAAAAAAAGTCTATGTTCGTGTTCCCTTTGGTGCATTGGTTATAGTATAGTTATCCTGTATTATATAGCTAAAATCCAACTATAAGTGAATAGATGCCATGTGCATCCTTTACTCTATCTCTTTAGCAACCTTAAGAGCACTCTTTTCTAGGGATGGTCCCTTAGGCAATGGGAATGAACTATCCCCCTAGAATGTCTGGCTTCCATTCTCTACCCACACTCAAAATCCCATTCTTTTGAGTGGAGGATTTTAGTTTCTTATTCGTTTGTTCATTTGTATTTTTCTACTTTAACACTACAGTAAGTGTTAGTTGCCTCAGAATATTTGCTGCCAGTTCCACTGTGAGGAAATACACATTAGTGACTTTTAGAATGATGACTAATCAGGACACGATTTGTATCTACGTTCCGTTATTTATTTTTCTTCATATCTTTATCTCTAAAAGTGATATACTAATAATGTAAATGATAATGTGTGTTTGTATAGAAAAATGATTGTATTTGGTATAAATAAATAGACAACAAAACTTTAAAAGACTTTCTTAACTTCTAGAGTTCCTTTAATCAGTTTTTGTGCTTATTTGTGATAATATCTATTTCTTTCTTTTCTGTATTTACCTTTAGGCTAGGCTACTTCTTAACTAAAGGCATATGTTGACAAGTTTCCAGGACTATATTTGATAATCCAGTACACACGCGCGCGCGCACACACACACACACACACACACACACACACACACACACACACACGTCACATTTTAGATTCATTGGTGTTTTAGGAGTTTCTTTCTTTAATGTAACAAGGTGAGTTCACTCTTCAGTTTACATTGCCCATATCTGATTTTCCAGTTATTACATTGTAAGCTAAGAGAACAATCTAAGAAGAGATCTGCCCTTATAGTAGTTACAACATAGTGATGGTGTTAGATCTGTAATTCCACATCTACCTTGTTATATATTAATAATTCTAAGAAGAAAAGAACATATGGGCATGGGACCAAAAAGTTGGTCATAGAGTCATTATTTTTAGTAATAACAATGAGGAGTTAGACAGATGGTTCAATGGTAAAAAACACTTGATACTTTTGAACCAGGCTCAGTTTGTAGCACACACACATCAAGTAACATGCTAATACCTATAACTCTATTTCCAGGGGATTTATTTGACACCCTTTCTTGGTTTTTGCAGGAACCTACATACACATGGTCTACATACATATACGTAGAACCACACACATACAAATAAAATAAATGTTAATAATAATAATGGCTAAGTAATAGATACCCTATAAATAAATATGTGAGAAGGGAAATATTCAACACATATAAGGCAGAATGATAAAACCTTTAAATGGAGAGGTGGCTCAGAGGTTAAGAGCACTGGCTGTTCTTCCCAAGGTCCTGAGTTCAATTCCCAGCAACCATATGGTGACTCCATCTACATTGAGATCTGCCCGGGCATATATGTAGAGCAAATACTGTATACATAATAAATAAATAAATAAATAAACAAACAAATAAATAAATAAATAAATGTTTAAAAAAAATAAAAGACATGAACTAGTTTTTGTTTTATGTAAGAATGCAGAGTAGATTTTTAAGTGTTCAAGAAAATAAGTTGGAGAAGTACAGAAAGCAAGATCATGAGTGGATTTGTAGAACATTTTGAATAATTTGATTTTATCCTTAGAGAAAAAAAGAAGTCACTAAGGAATATCAATAGAGTAAGGAATAATGCCTACTTCTTAGGAAGAATAACTTAGAACAAAGAAAACTGATGTAACAAGGTCAGGATTTACAGCCAAGAGGACAATAAAAAAGATTATCATAGTAATTTAAGTAGAAAAAGCATGCATATGTGGACCAAAATGATGACAGAAGTAATCAGAATCAGCAAACAGATTTGATGTCTATATTGCATTAGTAGAAATAGTTGTCACATAAACACTTATCATGCTGGATTCTTGTCCTTTTGTATGAGTTCTTCTTACATGTAAGCCATTTAGATAAAAACCATCTCTGTTAAGTACTATGATAGATAGTCTTTCTGTTTGACATATAAAGTAGGCAATAGGGCATTTATAGTACTGACCAAATGCACCTCACCACAGCGTGGAAGAAGTAAGTTTCAAACTTAAGCTTTCCAATCTGGAGTTCAAACTATGCAGCATAAAGGCACTCGGTAGATCCAAGTGCCAGCTACTGATGTGGATTTTACAGGTGTGTTTTTACAGAATTGTGTCAAGTGCACAAAATTTGTCATTTTGTTTAAATGGTTGCAATGGGTCACACTGTAGGAAGAAGTAAGGAACTGAACGATGGCAGAAGATGGGTAAAAGATTTGCTTAGTTACCAAGACAGGGAGACCAGCAGCTGTGTACAAGATGGAGGTTGTGAATTTAATTTAGTGAAGTATATGTGGAGAAATTAGTAACTCAATAAAATAGAGGGGTCTAGTAAGCAATTTTGTTTGCATTTGTCTAAGCCTCTGGATGGAGGGTTTTTGAACTGGACAAAAAAGTCCTGTACTCATCAGTTTGTGGATAGCAACTAGAGACAAAAGGTTTCAGACAGAAAATCTGAGAGCAAAAAGCACTTGAAAAACAGAAATCATACAGAGAGACTAACGAATAATCAGGGACTTGAAAAATGAAAAAAATGTGTAGTTGCAGCAATTAAGACAAGAAAAAATTTCAAGAATGGGACGTATATATTTACTCATGTCTCTTCCTCTGTACAGTATCTACTGCTTTTTTCTAAGATAGTTTAACTTTATTTTTTTTTTCTTTTAGGAGGCCAGAGCTTCTTGATACAGGTCTAGCAACAACAGCATGCCTATATTTTGTTCTCTTTCAGAGTTTATCCACTGACCCCAGTGCTTCTAGGAAGACACCTAGCTAATCACTCTGCATGGATCTTTCTTGTCTATTTGGGCCATTTGACAGAGCTATTCCAAACAGGAATATGGTAGGAACAAGGAGGTCTCTGATTTCCCAGTCATGACTGATGGTTGTGACTGACTCTTCTTTTTGGTTTTGTTTACCTCCTTTGACTCTCAGAGGGATGGTGGACACAGTGTGCTATAAAAGAGAATGCTTCCCTGACCACTTCATTATGGTGTGGTTTCTGACTCACATTTCTGTAACATTAGGGTTTCCTGAACCTCCCAAAGAGAATTAAGTTTCATATCAGAAGTATCAGCACATATCATTGTTTTCTATCATTATAGTACACCCTCCCTCTTGTGTTTTTAGTTCAATTGTGGTGTCCAAAACAGTTTACCAACTTATTTCCAGGGTCAGAATTGTGCTTACCAAGGAGAAGCAATAATCAGGGCTATAAAGTTGGTGAGTCAAGTATCATTAAATTTTTAGAATCTTTTAGTTTTAATATCTACATAAGGACTACACTTAATACTTAATATCTATCATTCAAAACATTTGGGTTTCTCACTTATCATTCTCTATATCAAATCTTGAGACCATATTTCATTCCTATTATAATATTGTTTCTGTAGCATTAATTCTCCAAGATTTATGTTTACATTTATGCTACATTCATACCTTTTGATGTGATGTGATCTTGTGTTTGTCACTTACGGATGCAGTTTCCTGTTAGTGCATCTGACCAAGGCATGATGACACTTGCTATTTGTTGGGACTTGACATTAAAATAAGACTGAGAAGCTTCACAAAATGTGGCCAGGAATGATAATTTGGATATGAATGGATGTTTTCTTACATTTGAAATTATATTTAGGGGGAGGAATGGTACTTTTGACAAAAACCTTTATGGAAAACTTTAGGCGTTTGGAAATATTGTAAATGTCTTTTTAAAAAACACTGCACTTCCTATATAATCAGATATATTTATCCCTCTCAGGTCTCTGAGGTGGTTGAAGAATAGACAGCTAGAGTCTCATAGTTAAGTTTTGAGTTGTTTAGGAATCAAGAGGGAGTTCTAGATCAAAGAAGATAGTTATAATAGTGATGCAAGTTAGTATGAAAGCTAAGTCAGTTATAGAACTTTAAATTCATGGAGATGGTTAGATGGTAGAATGTTAAAGTCAGGGGCCAAATATGCATGAACTGGACATTGGGAAGGTATACTGGGCCATTTAACACTCATAAATGTGGCATATTTATTTGTGTTGTTTTGTATAGTATTTACTGTTATTAGAGAAGGAACCATTTATTGGACTGAAAGGGGAAGCTGTTGGGGGGAAGAGGGTGGAAGGGTGGGACAGGAAGGGGGAATTGGGAAGAGTTTGTGACTGAGATGTAACTTGAAGAAAAAAATAAAGTATTTAAAAAAAAAAAACCACAAACATGGAGGGGGGAATCCCAGTCCTTTACTTGGATAGGGAAATTTCTAAGGATAACTTCTGTAAGTTATATGACAACTGGAATTATTAAATCAATGGTTACTACTACTTATTAGGAGTGTTGTATATTTCTAAGGATAACTTCTGGAAATTATATGACAAGTTGAAATATTAAATCAATGTTTACCACTAATTATTTAGGAGTGTAGTATATTGAGGCTACCTTTCTAATGTAGTAAAGTTGTTCATTACAACCTATTATTGAATTCTAAATTAGGAAGCAATGAATAATATCAAACTGGGGCTATTTTAAGATATTTGTTACATAGTTTACTAAGACTTTCATACATCTAATAACATTGGTTTCTTGACATTGCTTGATATTATCTATCATCGATTTATCTGTCTGTCCTTCTATCATCTATTTATCTGTCTATCTATCATCTATCTATCCACAGTCATACTTGATCCCAGTCTTAGATTAGAAAGGTAATAACTAGTTATAACTTTTCAGGAGAATTAATTATATTTATTTGTGTAGTTTTCACTAGTAAATTATAGAGAAAACCAGGACTACCAATAAAGATATTTTCTCATATAAATTTTCAATGGATGACTAAAACAAAATTTTCAGTATTAAAGATGGTCAAACTATCTTAATCCAAGGTAATGAACATAGATCAGATCATAGACACCTTTCATGGAAAAGTGAAAAATAAATTGTTGTATATTAAAGTGGATTAAAATTGGTAAAACATATACCTCTGCAGCAATCAAAACTATATATATATATATATGTATATATATATATATATACACACACATATATATGTATGTATGTATGTATGTATGTATGTATTTCACAAATCTGGACCATCATCTCTCCTTTCTGATTTACCAGCAGTAAACATTTCAAGCGAAATTTCTTCAGCATGGACTTTGATATATTTAGTTTCTCAAACAGATTTTGTAGTTTTGCTCCTTATGGTATCTAGAGCTAAAGGGATTTTAATCTGTACATTTCTTCTGAGAAAATCTTCTTTACTCTTCCAATTGCTTAGGATTAGTCTACTGGTAGCGATGGAAGCCCTTGAGGAGCCATTTGCTTTTGCAGTTTAGTGTGCAGAACAAATTAGTACTTCCCAAAATAATACCAATTAAAGCAATGTAAAAAATTAGTATCTGTGCTCATCTCCTGAGACTAGTTACAACATGAGACTAGTTACAACATCCCTCCATAGGGCTGCCAGTCAAGAACAAGGTTTTTCAGTTGGCATAGTTGTGAGACATTCATTCTGTGCAACTAATGCTTCTTTTGCTAGATGCCTTCTGCTATCACTACCTTTAAAAATACTTCACTTTCTATTGACAGTTTCATACATTTGTAAAATGAATTTTAGTCATTTATTCTCTTTATTCACCCCTCATTCATCTCCTTCTCCTACAGCAATGCTTCTTCCCAGCAAAAGTTTCTCTTTGCATCTTCTTTCTTGTTTGTGTGTTATCCAATTGTCTGAATGTGGGTGGGAGGTTATTTAGTGGAGCAAGAACAATTTACTAGTGGATGCAATACTGACAAGAATGACATCATCCTGTTTCCTTACAACTATTAACTGCCTCTAGTTCTACTATATTTATTTGTACTTCTATAACTGGACACATGTTTGTAGACACACCAAACATACATTTTATTTTATAACGTGCAGAAATTATATTTTGATATGCTACCAAAAGATTATATATTAATTTGTGTAAAAGTAACTTTTGTTCACCTGATGTAACTGTATTGGAGTTTTACTGCCTCATTATGCTAACCTAGGCTTAGTACTGTAAGCTTCTAGCCTCTGTAGAATCTAATCTGGGCCTAAAGTGTTTTCAGCCTTTGAGATTTAGTGTTGAATAAAGTTCTTTCTGAACTCTGACTGGGTGGTTCAAACTCAGCTATTCTCACTCAAACTCTTCTCCAAGTTTACTAATTAAAACCGGCTTCTCTCAGCTTCTGACTGAACTGCTTTGCTTGACCTCAAACAAACTCCAGCAATCTGTTCTCATCTTGTTGTTCACTCTCATTCTCTGGATCATTTCATTTCACCTGTGTTGAGCTTGTTCTCACTCCAAAACTTCTCTGTACAACTTTCCAGGTAAAACTATCTCTGTCTCTCCCACTCTTCCCCCATCCCCTTTCCTCCCTTTTCCCCCTTTCCCCCTTCCCCCCTCCCCTTTTCCCCCTCTCTCCCTCTCCCCCCCTTCTCCCTCTCCCTCTCCTACTTCCTCTCTCCCTCTTCACTGCTTTCTCTTGTGTGGTCTCTCTTTCCTCACTGTTCTCATAAGAGTTGGACGTATCCTATTCTGTCCACTCTTTTCTCTAATTCATCACTTTTTTCTGCCTCTCAATTAGACATCACTTTCAAGCATGGCTGATTCATTCTACCAACTAACCTTACCTACATTGTTTGGGATTAAAGGTGTTTACTAAGAGCTTGTCTGTATTTCAGGCAGAGGGATTAAAAGAGACATGTGCAGCATGTCTGTATTCCACCTGGAACATACAGACCTAGATGTGATCAGAGAAGCTATGCTTCTGGATCAAAATTCCTCTGCAGATTTGTCTATAAATATAATAATATTTCATGCATAAATGCATAAATATTTGTATATACATATATTTGTATATGAACACCATGTATGCTAAAACTATTATAACACAGAAAAAATAATGTATGAGCTTGTTAAGCATTCCGTACTTCTAAATTAAAGAAACAACATTGTGGTGTATCTTCTGGATGAGATAGACATCCACTTTGCAGGTGGAAAAATCAGGCAAATTAGCTAGGATTTCTGAGTGCTACAAAAGAAATAAGTGATTCAGGTTTTCAAAAACAGTGGTGATGGTAACAGAAGATTTGATTGAATATGGATTTTCTTGCTTCACAGTTCCGAAGAATACAAATGTTTATCCAAGTATTTTTGGCATTCTTCTTCTTTTACCTAATTCAAACTACTAGTAGTCAATTTTCTTCTGTATATAGAACTCCATTGAATCTTTCTTTTGTGGGTATCTGCTAGTAGCAACATCTCTCAGTTCATCTTTAAAAAGGTCTGTATTTTTCTTTGATGTTTGAAATATTTTTTTCTGGATATAAAATTCTAAGTGCTTCTTTTGGTGGTTTAATGACATTTTCCAATGAGTTCTATTATGCAGTAATTCTTATTTTTCCTCTTTGTATGATTAGTGTTCTTTTAATCTCACATTTATCTAAGATTTTCTTATTCACTGATTATCAGAAGTTAAGGGAGGAGCCCAGTTTTCCCTGTATATCTTGCAGATCGTTGCCTGAGCATCTTAAATCTCTTTAGCCTTTCTCATATGAGGAAAGTCCTCATACTATCTAATTATTCAATATTGCTCAATTATTTCTTTGAACAGTTTTTATGTCTGTCAGTATAGTTTTCTTCAGGACTCAAGGTGACATTCATTTTATTTATCTTTAGTCTTTTCTGTTTCTATGTAAGTCACTTTGAGTAATTTTTTATGCTATATTTATACTGCCTAATTTTTTGCATAGTCTAATTTATAGTTAATTTCATCCAGTGATGCTTTCATTTTATTTATATTTTTCATCTCTACAAGTTCCATCTGTCATTTATTTTGTCTTCCAGCTTTCTTTTCTTATTCTATTTGTTTTTCTTTTCACCCATGAACATCCTTATAATAGATATTTTAACATCCAAGCTTGGTAATTTCATCATCATTGTTATCTCTGGATATATTTTTATCAGTAGAGCAGTCTCTGGGTTGTGGCTCACATTTACATCTAGTCATGGACAAATAAAAGTCTCTCATAATTTGCACTGATTAACCAATAATAACAGAATATGTTCTAGGTTTAAGAAAAAACATTATTAGACTGAAGGAATTAACAGCATCAAAGCTGTTAATCCTGCTCCATTTGTCCATATACAATTATTATAAAATGAAATCATAAAACACTTGACAAAGTGCAAAAAATTGAAAAGATATTAAAGTACAAAATTAGAACCCAAAATACAAATCTAAATGCTACAAGAGTACAAGAAAGTGAAAAAAAAACTTTAAATGTATAAAATAAAACTTATATGAAACACTTAATAGCAAAATTTCAACAAATTAAAACTACATAAAACACATCCCAGTAAATTTAGTAGGATGCAATTTAGTTAATGTTTTAATTTAAAAATACTGTTATTTTATGCCTGTACCAGTCTGTCAGCTTGTGTATATGCTGATCAAATTCAAACCTGGTACTCACAGTTGCTGGAAAAGGGGATCAAAATTCCAGAGCTGAAATGACAAGTGTTTGTGATAGCCATGAGGGTTCTGGAAGTAGTAGAGAATTATGAGCAATGAGAAATTAAAGGAGTGGTTAAAATTTTGTACTGCTATATTTCACAAAATATGTGCTAAAAGGAGAAACTGATAAAAATAAGAATATGAAAATGAATGCTAACAAGCCCATAATTTATCCAAGATTTTTTACTTATTTACTTATATATTTGTTTATTTTTTGGTTTTTCACTAAAAGGTTGCTCTGTGTAAGAGTCCTGGCTGTCCTGGACTTGCTTTGTAGACCAGGCTGGCCTGAAGTAATAGAGATCCTCCTACCTCTGCCTTCTGAGTGCTGGGATTAAAGGCATGCACAACCATGCATGGCTTATCCAAGATTTTTAATAAGTATTTACTTCGAAAAAAAGGTAGAAGAATGGAAGGAATACAATAAATAATGATACAGAAATATATCTCTTCACTGGAAAAGTCATACAATTAAAAACTGTAGTATTAGTAAGATTACTTTAGAAGGAATATTCCAGAATTTGGAAGGATTAATCATAGCTAAAAATATAAGTAAACACTATATTTAATTATGAAAATAAATACTCAATATTCTTATGTTATTTTTTCATACTATTTAATATTTTCTAACATACTGTAAAATTTGCAAACTTATCCAATTTTATGGTTATCCTATATCTTTCTTCATTAGAATATAAGATCTATGAAATTTTTAATTATTAACTGCTATGCTGGTGGCATATAATACTTATTGGTACTGCTGAAACAGGGTTATTAATGTTTTTATCATATTCATTTTTCTGAATATTTATTTTCTTAGTATGAGTGTGTGTGTGTGTGTGTGTGTGAGTGTTAGAGATGGGGGTAAGAAGGAGAGGGAGTGTGAGTGTATATGTGTAGGTGCAAGCATGAGATTGAACACAAGGGTGCATATGCAGGTCAGAGGATAACTTTGAGTTTCACTTTTCTTCTGCCATTGTTCATCTTGTGTTTTGAGACAGAGTAACTCACTGGGACTGGAGCTCACCATAGTCTGGCTAGCCAGAGAGCCCACAAAATTCAATGCTTCTACTTTCCTAGTGCTGTTATTACAAGTCGGAGGTACTATGCCTAGCTCATTATGTGGGTGCTGGGATCAAACACACTTTCCTGTGTGTGTACAGCAGCTACTTTACTGAATAAACCACCACCTCAGCCCTGTTGATTCCCTTGTACGGGAACCAAGTGTTGGAAACTAGAGGAAAAAAAAGAGAAATCAACAAATGCCAAAGACCATATCAATTGTAAGACAAAATAGATGAAATACGTGGAATATAGAAAATGAAAGAAAAAATGAAATGAGTTGACAAAGCATGCAAGTCGGCCAGTTCTTTTCAGTCATGTGACTTAAACATTGGTGTTCATGTTTAGTTGTACAGTATCAAAATGATATTAAAAACTAGAGTCATGATCTGAGTCACATACAACAATGACAGCATAAAAACAGGATCCAGAAGAAAGATCTAGAAGTGAAAGCTAATGCAGCAATCCAGTTGAAGAGCTGTGGCTCCTGAAAGCAACATGATGGGAGCCCCATGTACACTCATCAGAGATCTACTCTCTGCGTCAATCAGTAATTCTGTCTTCCACCCTCCCTTCCATTTCTCTTCTCCTTCCTTCTTTCCATCTCCTCTTGTTCCCTTTCTCCTTTCCTTCCTCCCCCATTTACTGTTTCCCTCTTTCTTCTGAGTCTTCCTATTATGAGCATATCGTTGCTGTTGTGATGGATAAAAAGAAATATCTTCAGCAGCTTTCATCTTCTAGGAAAGACTCCTGATTAAATCACACCTCTAACAATGCACTAGCAGCTACAGACAGTTCAATGAAAATAGGCGGGGATTTATTTCATCCAGTTTCCACTGCATTAGGATGTATTTTGAGTTTTGAGGAGAAGATGGCTTCTTTGTAATTTATCATTATAACCCATCATGTGTGCTTCAGTGGCAAGAAGTGTCTGCATTTGATGTATGTCCAATGGCTTGTCAAAAGAGCTGACCTAAGATACATGCCCGACATTTTGAAAAACATCTGATGGAACAATCCTAAAGTGTTTTCTAATAATAGTTTTCATGGTGAAGGTAGAATTGGAAGCATGCTGAAATGTTTCAAAATCTGTAGATATTTTGCTATTTGTACCTTAGAAAATAGTTGTTCTATCTATAGTCACAAATTTGAGAACAAGAATTTGATTGTTGAAAGGAAACTAAAAAGCTGTTCTGTTAACTTCTATGAAAGAAGTGTTCCATGAGAGTAAACAGAAACATGTGCTATATATCTTGAAAGAATTTCTTATCATCTGTAGGAAAAAGTCTTGGCTCATTCACTCCCTGCAAAATGTTAGAGTAAGACATTGGATCTGGTTTGGCAAGGGATTTGCAAGTCAAATACACCAAGCACTTGGTTTGCATGACATTTGAAGGAACAACACACTTCTGAAGTGTATTGGACCCACCAATGAAAGATAAAGATGCCATTGTGGCTAACAGATTTCGAGGGATACACAACCACAGTATGCTATCTGTAACACTACCAGTCACAGCTAGTTGTAGTTAATTTTTCAGTTGGGTATCTATGATTTATTTACCCTTCTGAGGAAGGGTTATTACATGCACTACATTGTTGGACATTCATAGTAAGTAACGTCTGTTGGCATGGTAGTACTAACACAGAAGACAGTAAATGGTAGAAATCATTCTTGTTTGAGAAACTTGCCACATAAATGTCACACTTATTTATTATGGCTCAAGAGTAACTTGACCAGGAAATTCTTGTTTTCTAAGTTACTTAGAAATGAGTGAATAATTCTTATTATAGCTTTAATCTCAGATCTCTTCTTCACTGTGTAATTTGAAATATATGTCTAACTGTTCTAGGCTTTGTATTACTCACTCAAATTGCTTTAAAGATAATACTACAGAAGAACAAAATGGTAATTAAGAACTCGGAGGAAAAAAATTTATTTACATTAGCTTTAATGCCAGAATAACTCTCAACATTTGCTTCTTTTCACAATGATCCACTTTTGATGAAAAATATTATTGCCATCATAGGTCTGTAGCCCTCATACTGGTTTTGTCTAGGGTCTATTTTCTCTGACTCAGAGGATGAGGATTTAATATCTAATTCCAGACAGGGGTCCTGCAGTGTCTAACTCAGTAGCTGTTTCAAAATACATGTCATGCCTTACCTAGTCATATTCTGGAATTCTCCTGTGACCTTTTCATCTCAAGAGTTGTCATATGCTTGAAGTTGTGTCTTGCTTACCCATTATCAAAGAAGCTTCTTAGGAAATGAGAACAAATACAGAGACCCAGTTCTGTGCAAAGTGGTGACTGACAGACTTTGGAATACTCAGTCCTAAATAGGATGTGTCAATCAAATCCCTCACCTCAGGACTCAAGGAACTGCGGAAGAGAAGGGAAAAAGATGGTAAGACACCTTGGAAGTAAGGCCTTCTAGTCATGACAGGATGCATGCATATATAAAACCACATTGATTATGGCAGTATGCACAAGGCCTTCAAGGTTCTGGGCCAGATGGGGTCTCATTGCTTAGAGGAGAACTGGACACAGGCCTCATCTGTAACCCAGAAACTATTTCCATTTGATACCCACTCATAAATTAACAAATTAGTTTTCTCCAAGAGTCTGAAATTATGAATCTCAAAGGATATACAAATTATACTTAAGGGTAGGCCTCATGCTCAGCAATAGATGGCCATCACTGAATGAACTCAGTGATATTTTTGGAGGTATTTTTATCTAGTAATTCTTTGCCTGCACATTTTTTTCTTTACATTTTTTTTGTTTTTGCTTCTGTGTCACAGATTTTGATTTGTTGTCTTTATGGAATTCCTATATGTGCAAATGTTTATGTCTCTGCTTCTATACATGTTTCTTGTGCTTTCTTAAAATATTTTTTGTTTGTTTTGTTCTATTCAGTTTTGATTGTTCATTATTTCTATTAATACTATCATTATTAAATTATTATTACTTAGAAGCCTGTTTGTTTTGTAATGAAAGGAAGCAAGAAAGGGTGTGGACTTTGGTGGGTAGGCGAGTGGGAGTATCTTGGAGAACTTGAGGAAAGAAAAACAGTCAAAACATATTGTATGAAAAAAAATCTATTTTCAATAAATGGAAGCAAGCAAAATTAAATACTTATTTTATGTCTCGGAAAGGAAGAAAGTTTTTCTCTTCTAGAAATTAATAGGGAGATATCGAAACAATGGCTAGTGCAATAGTCCTGCAAATATGAGGGCAGATAACCTGAAGACAAAGCTGACAGAGAAAGGCAAAGAAGAAAATCTCTGGCTCCCTTCTTCTGGCATGGCAGGAAACCACCTGCTTTCATAGGTCCAGCTCCTGAGTATAATTCATGCCATTGGCTTTTTGTTGGTTTGTAACAGAATGGCCTCCAGAGGCTCACATGTTTTAATACTTTGCTGCCATTTTTAAAAATATTCAGAAAGACTTGGAAAGTGGGGCCTTGTTGAAGGTTTGTCACAGGCATTGAATTTGAGGTTCTGAAAGACTGGTGCCATTCCCAATGCTTCCTCTCTGCTCCATCTTTCAAGTCAAGATGATAACTCCTAGCTATCCTGTTCCTTTTCCTGTGCTCCTCCAGCATGTGCTCTAACCTCTGAAAATGTAAGCTCAATTAGATATGTCTAAAAAATTCTCCGATTGCCATGTTGTGTCACAGAAGTACAAAAATAGCTAATAGAGACATCTATGCAAGATTGCATATATAAAATTTAAGCAGCTAAAATATGCTAAGATATACAATCATTGTTTTTCTCTAATGAATAAAAAAACTTGTTTATATAAATTTCCCATGGTAGTGTTAGGAATAGTTAAAAGTTCTGAATATACTTACTGATTTTTCATGTATCTTGGTGAATTCTGTCATGTGGAATCTTATTACAAATGGACAAGAAGAGTATAGAATCTTGAGCCTTACATTGATAACATTGCTCTTAAAAATTATAGAGCTTATTATTTTAGATTAGATAGAAACCTTGCTTCTCAGCCTCTGGGTAAGATTTAGTGTTGATAGGACAGATTTATCTTCATAGCATAGACAAGAAATAAAAAAAAACTTAAACAATTAGAAGTTAGTAAACATTGAGATTTTATTTCTGCTTTATAAAATATCTTTAAGGACATTACTTCATGTCTTTCTATGATTGTGGTGTCTCTCTTCTATCATCTATCTGTCTATCTATCAATCATCTATCTATATCTATCATCTGTCTATATCTATCATCTATGTTTGTATCTAACAATCATATATCTACCTCTCATCTATTTCTTAATTCTTTGATGATTTCATACATTATAGTTTGATTATCTTCACCCAACTCTTCCTAGAACTAAGCTTATGGTTCCTACACACCCAACATTGTGCCTTCATGTTATTTTGGAGATCAATCCAGTTCTATTAGTGCTAGCAATATACTCTTGTGTGCTTGGCAATCCACTGGAGAACAGTTGAACTAGCAAGGGCATGTTCCTCAAGAAAGCTACCTTTTCCTTTCATTCCTATCCCTGTACTTATAAATAACACAAACTTCTCTCTAACTAAGGGAAGACTAATGTGACTATTCCCCCATCTAAGCTTGGATTTTGTCTGACTTGAGCTCACACACCTTATGTAAACTGTCACACGTGACAGGCTTTTCGTTCATAATCTCTCTGCCCCCTTTTTCACAATGGCGCCTGAGTCTGGGGAGGGGGTGGTGTGATCTAGATATCTCATTTTAGATTAACCATTTTACAGTCTGTTATTCTCTATACCTGGCCAATTGGGGGTCTCTGTATTAATAATCATTACCTACTGCATAAAAGAAGCTTCTCTGGTGAGGAAGAAATGATGAGTTCAGTGATGCACTAAACTATGGGTATAAAGATAATTCACTAGGAGTCAGTTTAAATACCACTCCCCTTTAGCAAAGAAATGGAAGTGGATTACAGAAATAGACTACCTCTAATGGAGTTTTTGGCCAATGATACCCACAAACCCCTAAATAATACAATCTTTTGCTATTAGTATTGGTAAGCCTCTACACACTGAAGCAAAAGTCTTGTTTCTGGAAACATCATATTCTTGAGTCATAGAAAGTGTAGAAACCAAACTGGTATTGATCTCAAAGCTTCATCCCTACTGAATATCGTTCATTCTGTTAAAAGTAGATATGCATACCAACAAAGAAGAAAATGGATCATCAATATTACCTAGCTGTGATCCCTGTGAACTACAGTAATGACTACCACATGTCTTTCTTGATTGAACTTAAATATAGTATTGACTCACATTTACCCTAAGTATCTGTATTCTTGACATGTGTGTGTCTAACTTTGTATGTCATTAAATATTTATTCTTCTGCTTTGTTAATCTGTGTGGTCTAGGGTTTGCTTCATCCAGTCTCCAAAGGCAAATCACACAAAAAACACTCCATGAGTATTGTGGCATTAATTTTAACCTGGTCAAGAATGAACATACGAGTCTAGTATATAAACAAGGATCACAGTTAGGCATTCCATTGTTGTGAGAAAACTCTGTGACCAAACTTATGGATATAATTTGAGTTTTCAACTCACAGTTACACATCACAGAGGAACGTCAGGGCAGAAAATCACATCAGGAACATGAAGGCTAGAACTTATGGTAAGGCTGTGATTTTTTACTTGATCACTCAATTTTTATAACACCAATGACCCCATCCAAGGGTGGTATCTTCCACAGTAAGCTGTGTTCTCCTATTTCAGTCATCAATCAAGAAGAATTACCACAGGCTTTCCCACAGGCCAATTTTGTTCTATCCTTTACTCAGTTCAGGATTCTTCTTCCCATATGACTTTGAATTGGGTCAGGTTGAAACAAAACTAGTCAAGCTAATCATATTGAGCAAGAATCGCAAGGCTTCTAATGAAGGGTCATGTGGTTACAGATGTGATTACCAGGAGGGAGTCTACGCTTCTTGCATGTATTTAGCCTTCTTTATCAGGCTAAATCCTATGTACTTCATTATAATCCTAACATTTGGGACTCTATCTGTCTATCTATCTATCTATCTATCTATCTATCTATCATCTATCTATATCTATCATCTATCTACCTAAGCATTTAAGGAATAAATTACAATTTGTGTACAACCACATATATTAAGAATAGAACTGTGATGCAGGAGTGACTACATATAAACCTGGCTGTGAGAAAGCCTCACACTTGTGAGAAAGTCTCAAGGCATGTGTAGGGCATTTAAAAGAGTATGCTCTCTGAACATTTGGATTTTGAATTTTCATATGTCAATCACTGCATCCATGCTTCCTCTTTACAACATTCCATACAGAGAGATGTAATTCCTAAGTATAAAGAAAAGGTTATTAATTTCATAATCAAAGATTCATTGAAAGTTAGTATTAAATTCATAGCCTCTCTTCCATTTTGGTGCATAGTACACTTAGCACAGAAGCAAAGTAGGATATTTCAAGGTTTCAAGTTATGCAATGAATATCAAGCTAAACTCTTGGATAAGCCAAAGGAGTGTGTAGGTAGAAAGAAGGAAAAGGTTTGTGAGCATCTTCTCACCTTATAATCTAGAGGAATCTGAGAACTAGCAGGGAGCCCAGCAGCTTTAGATTCATGAAGACACCATCATTTACTCAAAGACAGAACTGCTAAATTATCACAGCTTTTGCAGCTATGATTGAAAACAACAACAACACAATAACAAAAGAACCCAAGACTCCTCTTTTAGTCACCTAATTTCCTGTATACTGAAGGAAGAAAGCCAGAACAGCATTAGAAAAGAAAGTCTGCATGTTCTGTGTTACCTTAACAGGATGCCTGACAACCAGGCAGGAGATTCTAATAACATGCGAAGAACCAGCCCAGGAGCTTTGTGATCCAAATCCAAGTCTTCAGAAATGTTAATTTTCAGAAGAAGAACTGCAGGATTGCTTTATTTTTAGAGAAACTCTGATAGATAATCTGTTCTTATTTTACATACATAAGATAGGATGTCAGATGCCCATGAACTCTCAATGGAAATGAGCTCTTGCATAGATTGTCAGTGCCCTGCCTATGTAGAGGAAACCTGCTGAAAAAAAAAATGGCTTGAGTTAATGCTGAGGATTTTTCCAGAGTTGAGGCAGTGAGAGAAAGGGATGATCTGATTATACATTCAGGGATGATGAGTGAACCCCCAAAAGTTCAGAGGCTCAACTCCCATCTGTGTCTTCACATTTAGTAGCTCACCTGAGCATCCAGGAGTATGTTCTGTTTCAGAAACTGTTGATAATCTCTTAAGACTAGTGGGGTCCCTCTTTTTATTGCTTATTCTCCTCTTCTATTACCTGAGAACACAAGGCCACTCAAATAATGTGCTGCTGTTAGAATTCTCCTTTCCTGAATATTTTTTTGTTACTGTTACTATTGGGAGTTCTAAATATAATGAATGTTTGCAAGGTTGCCCATGCCTTTGACATTATGATATGTTATCTCCACGTGTTTTGGGTAGCATTCACACCTATCTTGGTATGCAGGTAGCTGGCACACTATAGACTTAGCATAGCTGAACAGAATAATAGTTCTTCCAAAACTTATTCTTTTTTTTAATAATTTATTTTTTTTATTTCTTCAAGTTACATTTCAATCACAGTCCCCTCCCTACTCCCCCCTCCAGTCCCACCCTTCCACCCTCCTCCCCCTCAAACCCCCATCCTCTTCCCTTCTTTTTTTTTAGTTTAAGGTATTTCTTTTTTTCCCCCCAACAGCTCTCCCTTTCAGTCCAAAAAATGGTTCTTTTTCTTATAACTATAAATACAATACAAAACAACAGAAATAAATAGGCCACAATTAAAAGAGTTATATGGCTTAGCATACATTCCCAATGTCCGGTCCATATATATTTGGCACCTGACTTTAACATTCTACTATCTAACCATCTCCATGAGTTTAAAGTTCTATATCTAACTCAGCTTTCATACTAACTTGCCTCATAATTTTTAAAATATCTTCTTAGATCCAGAACACCCTCTTGATTCCTAAACAACTCAAAATTTAGCTATGAGACTCTAGCTATCTATTCTTCAACCACCTCAGAGACCTGAGAGGGATAAATATATCTGATTATATAGGAAGTGCAGGGCCTGCAGCTTCCAAAACTAAGAAATGACATACCAGTGGCTGCCTGGACAGTTCCCATTTTCTCTCCATACATTACAGCATCAATCTTCAGCCATTTGGCCCCGTTTCTCTGACAGACATTCTTAATCCAAGATAAATGGAATCATTATAAAAGAAGAAGATGGAAGTTAACATGACAGTATCTCAATTTTGTTCTTTAATTTTGTGGGAGTTTTTAACTGTTTTTCTTTGTTTTGAAAATGCTAGGGAACCTTGTGAACATTTATTGTTTTTCATCCCTAAACTAGTTGTTTAGGTCCTCTTCCTATTGTAATTGAAAATGGACTTTCACTATTGAGGTTTAACAGTGTGGACTAATTTTCACATCCCAGGCTACATAAATCTGATGACTATCAAGCATTTGTTATAGTTGCTGTCTATAATTGGTCCAGGATTTGGCAAATCAAAAATGAACAAAAGCACTAGAGAAACAAAGCAAAACAGAATTTATTCACATAATGGTCACACAAAACAATCATGGTGAGAAGAGGGCCAGATCTGCTTGCTGCCAAAACTAACAATTATCTGTGGTTGCTATACAAAATGTGATCTTCTGCAGACCTTGCAGGATCACAACAAGCACATTAGAATCAGAGAAGCTCATAGAACACCAAAAATGGATTTTATGAGAGTCTGGTAAACACGTTCTTAGGTCATTCCTATGTCTAATACCTAGACACCGTATATAAATGTAGAAGATAGGCATCTTGGTCTTCCGACAGATCCCTTAGGAAGTAGGGGAGGGAGTGGTCTCAGTCATGGACTCTGTTGCCTATTAATGAGACACTTTACTCTAGATGGGCTGCCAAGTCAGGTCCCAGAGCAAGAAGAAGTTCTTAGCCCTCATGTGACTGATGAGCTAAGGCAGGCTCATATGTGGGGGCCTCTGTCATCTGAGGAGAAGAGAGGTGGGAGAAGGGGCGGGTGGGACCAATAGAGGGGCTGTGATTGAGATGAAATTTGAATTAATAAATGTTAAAATTTTTTTAAAGACTGCACTGCCTTTTTTTTTCTTGAGACTATTTTATCAGGATTCCTTACATTGCTAACCACCTGGAATTCAATATTAAAATATCATAAATTTCCTCATTACATGGGAATGTGCACTGATTTTTAAATAAAAACACAGCATTTGTGCATATATAAGACCAATCATGTTTCTCACAGATTCCCCTTAAGAGTGTAAAATAAGCAGCCAAGTGGGGAATTCCATCACCACAAAATCAAAACAAAATGTAATCTGATCAGTTACTTAATTTGTTTATCTTTCAAAGATCAGAACCCTATTTATAATATATATATATATATGGTTTTAAAATGTTACAATATATGAACATCATCTTAAAAAAGATTTCAATAAAAAGACTGAGCCTCTAGTGATTGAGTTACATTGTCTAGGAATTGAGTTACATTGTCTGTTGTTTTGAATATTTTCTTTCAGAAAAGAAAGCATACCCAGCTTGCTGCTCCACTTTTGCCAGTTATTCCTGATATATTTTGCTAGTTTAACTCCATCATACATAAGCAACTGATACTTAGAACAAGCAGAAAGAGAAAAGAAACCTGATGGAGCTGGTGCATTAACATAACCAAAGCAAAAAGCAGATGTCAACAATCTGCACCGCATATGAGAAACAAAATCATACAATTTCACATAGGAATAGAACAGCAGGAAGTCTGCTGAATATTTTAATGGAAAAAATACATCCAGCAGATGATCATATTATTTTCAAATAAAAATGTTTGTAAGCATAGGAAAATCACATTTATCTTTAAGTAATCAAACAAACTCAATACTAATTTCAATATTAGTTGGAAGAGATCAAACTGTAAAACATAAAACTGCACAGGAACAGTCATGAACTCACAGCAGCATTGGCTGTATAAGCTCAAGTCAATCAAAATCTTAACATAATGGGAGGGGCTTACAGGTTAAGAAACTCTTAATGGTTGATAGATGCTATAGGAAGCAGCATGAGTTTTCATCAGAGATATAACCACTGTCAAGATTCCCAGGCTCCAATGGATGACCCCACACTCCTGCATATATCAGCAGCACCAAAAAGACTGATTAAAAAATGAGAGAGCACAATGAATTGGGAAGCACCTGTACGGTGTAAGGAAGATCTGGAAATAGCTGGAGGAGGGAGACTAAGGAATATGTTTGATCAAAATATATTACATATGTGTATAAAATTCACAAATGATAAATAAAAAGCTTTTTCAGGTTAAAATATGGTATCATGAACTGGAATGATCATCCATTTATAATTAGCTACAATTTGTAATATAGCTTTTGTTAATAGCTATAACTATTAACTATAATTTACATATATACATATGAAAAGATTACATATATATGTGATATTTAAAATTTGTTCTATGAAAATGATTATGGTTTGTGGATATTGTATAAGAGTATTTCTGAATGCAGAATTTGTAATATGCAATTAAAGAAAAATACAATTGTACAACAATCAGATTTGTTAAACATATTATAGTATATTAATGCAGTAAAATGAGAAAAAGTCCTTTACAATGATAGAGTTATTATTTCTTTTTTTTTTTTTTTTTTTGGTTTTTTGATACAGGGTTTCTCTGTTTAACAGCTCTGGCTGTCCTGGACTCACTTTGTAGACCAGGCTGGCCTCAAACTTGCAAAGATCCGCCTGCCTCTGCCTCCCAAGTGCTGGGATTAAAGGCGTGTGCTACCACCGCCCGGCTGAGTTATTATTTCTTAATAATAATCAAAGAGTGTAAAAGAAAAAGGACACATTAAGTTAAAATATATTTGACATCATTTTGTCCTTATTTCTGCCTCACAGCTTTGGAATTAATAGATTTGGCCTGGGGAGATTGCTTAGTAGTTAAAACACTTGCCAAAAACCAAGAAGACTGAGTTAATATTCACAGGCACACTTAAAAGCTGACAAGGCATGGTGGCCTTTATATAATACCAAAACTCAAGGAGTTGAGAAAGTGTTTCCCCAGAGAAAGCTGGATAGCTATTTTTAGATAAATTGGCAAGGTCTAGAATGATATTTCTCAATCTATGTGTGACAACCTCTTTGGGGTTTACATGTCAGATATCCTGCATACCAGATATTTACATTACAATTCATAACAGCAGCAAAAATACAATTATGAAGTAACAACAAAATATTTTATGGTTAGGGGTCACAGCAACATGAGGAAGTATATCAAAGGGTCGCAGCATTAGGAAGGTTGAGAACCACCACTCTAGATTCTAGTGAGAGCCTCTGAATCTTTTTTTTTTTTTCCAGAAGGTCAAGGGTTTTATTTTTGCTTTCCTGCAGTCATGTAAAAGATACAATGCAGATGAAGACTGGTATCCAGTGACTGATACTAAGAGAAAGCCTGAGGTATGAAACCAATATGGAGACTTAATGTTCAGATGGCCCAGCTAGACAAGGCAGTGAATTTATATTGTTAAAGAACACTGTTTGGCAGTTGTACTGGCACTCCTGAGTTTTCATGCTGGTATCTAAATCCTTTCCTTTTCTCTTAAAACTTCACCCAGTCCACAGTAGCCATTGCCCCTTCCATGATTCAGTGAGTGGATGAATGAAACTTTCTTGCACACAACTCTGATTAGTCATTTATTCAGTGGAGTCCTAATTATGTGCCAGGCCCCATGCTAAGTGTGTGAGGCACAAAGCTGGACAAGAACTTTGCGCTGCCTTCCCCAGTAAGGTGCATACAGGCCTCCAGTGGTGACAGACTTGTAAACAAGCACACTGAAGGATGGTGGGTTTCTGGAAAATGTCTGTCTTTGTGAGTGAAAATTGCATCCTGGAGACAGACATGTAAACTAATCGTGCCATTCTGTGTAAGTCATGAGCTGGAACAGAGACAACATTTGACTGAGATCATAGTATCTCAAAAGACTTCCAGGGGAGCCCTTGAGTCCTCATGAGTGAAAAGAGGAGGAAAGTGAGCTAGACAGAGGTACCAAGTAGGAAGACATCAAGACCCAGAAAAATAAATGTGGCTAGAATCATAGGTATAGGTAGGACGGGGTCAAATTAAAAGTGGGCATGGTCAAATCATACAGTGCTGAGTAGAAAGTGTGGACACTGACAAAAGACTTCCAGGAGCCCAGACTGTGGAGGCAACCAAAGCAGGATTTTGGAAGGATGCCCTAGAAGCTATAGAGGGTATTGATACTAGAGGTAGGGAGTCTTGTGAGCACATGGAGGCTATGCAATTGTGGCTGACAACACCTGCAGGACTTGAAAGTTCAGAGAAGAAAATGTGGCTACCTGGACTTGAGGAAGTGAAAAAGGGAAAGAGAATCTTTTTTAAAATTTATTTATTTATTGCTTCAGGTTATATCCCCATCATAGTGTCCTCTTTCCACCCCTCCCAGACCCTCCCTCCCACCCTTCCACCCTCTACTCCTTAACCCTTCCTTCCCACTCCTATGGAGTGGAGTGTCCCTACATAACAGTCCCCTGCCCCAGTTCAGCAGTCATATGAGGACCAAGAGCCTCCTCATACACTGGGGACCTACAAGGGAAAGTGTCTCATTGACAGGGAGAAAAAGAAAAAGTCTATGGCCATGTTCCTTTTGGTGCACTGGTTGTGGTATAGATATCATGTACTATATAGCTAAAATCCGACTATAAGTGAATAGATGCCATGTGCATCCCTCTGAGTCTGGGTTAGCTCACTCAGGATGAGCTTCTCTAGTTCTATCCATTTGGCTGCAAATTGTATAATTTCATTGTTTCTGATAGCTGAGTAGTATTCCATTGTGTAGATGTACCACAGTTTTTAAATCCATTCTTTGGTTGAGGAACATCTGGGTTGTTTCCAGTTTTTAGCTATTACAAATAAGGGTGCTATGAACATAGATGAGGAAACTTCTTTGTGAGTCGGTGAGGTGTCATTTGGATGTATACCCAGAAGTAGTATGGCTGGGTTCCGAGGCAGAGCTATTCCAAGTTTTCTAAGATATCGCCAGACTGACCTCCATAGTGGTTGCACAGTCCTACACTCTCACCAGCAATGGAGTAGGGTTCCCCTTTCTCCACACCCTTGCTAGCATGTGCTGTCATTCGAGCTTTTGATCTTAGCCATTCTGACAGGTGTGAGATGGAATCTCAGAGTCCTCTTGAGTTGCATTTCTCTGATTAAGGTTGCTGAGCATTTCTTCAAGTGTCTCTCAGCCTTTAGGAATTCCTCTGTTGTGAACTCCGTTTAGCTCTTTTCCCCATTTTTTGATTAAATTGTTTGTTTTGTTGGCATTTAATTTCTTGAGTTCTTTGTAAATTTTGGATATTAGCCCTTTGTCAGATGTGGGGCTGGTGAAGATTTTTTCCCAATCTGTAGGCAGCCGTTTTGTTCGAATGACAGTGTCTTTTGCTTTACAGAAGCTTTTCAGTTTCATGAGGTCCCATTTATTGATTGTTTGTCTTAAGTCCTGAGCTGTTGGTGTTCTGTTCAGGAAGTTGTCACCTGTGCCAATGAGTTCAAGGGTTTTTCCACCTTTCTCTTCTAGTAGATTTAATGTGAAGTACAGCTGAGCAATGTACTCAACACCAGCTTCTGGCC
Organism: Lophiomys imhausi; assembly: GCA_907164525.1. Taxonomy (NCBI): domain Eukaryota; kingdom Metazoa; phylum Chordata; class Mammalia; order Rodentia; family Muridae; genus Lophiomys; species Lophiomys imhausi. The sequence continues at coordinate 2,691,100 of CAJQZJ010033927.1, forward strand.
ACTCATGTTCACATACTTTCATGCATGTAGTTTTTTGTATGAATGGGAATGCACACCGAAAGATGGATTTCATGCATATACATTTTTTCCAATAAAAAGTGATGATTTTATTTAGATGCTATACTCACCTAAGGATACATTTTATTTTTTCCATATTATTAATATATCAATATAGCATTCAATCTTTTTTTAAATAAATAAAAGAGAACATATGGACTTCATTTAATGAAGGTATTGGAAATGTGTCTTTTTATAACTAAATCGACATCTATAAATTTGAAATCTGATATCATATTAGTTCTCATCAATTCTTTCAAAACTTTGGACCACTTGCATGCTCATAGACAAAACCTTATCACCTACCAAATGACATAGTATTACTGGAAGGCCTTTAAGATTTCTTTATTCAAAATTCTTAGTCTCCATACTTAGCACATATGTACAATAAAAAATGCTAACCACACTAAGCAAACAGGTGTAGTTTGTAGTATCTAATTTATCATCTATATATTTATCTATCATCTATCTATCACCTATCTATGTTTATTATCTATCCATTTATTCATTAATCATCTATTATCTATATATTATTTACCTATATATATCTATCTATTACCTATCTATCTATCATCTACCTATCATCTATCTATCTATATCTAATTATCATCTATATGTCTATCTATCATGTCTCTATCATCTATCTATCCATTGTATATATCTATTTTCTTCCATTTATCAATCCATTAAAATATCACTTGACATTTTTATAACTATTGGATTTAACTTTTCAGTTCACTATTTTATGTTGTCTTCATTGTCTCTGAAGTAGATCTCAAAGATATCAGGTGAGGCATAAAATGTGTATATATTCCAAAGTGGAGCTCCAGATATGTAAGTGTGATACTAAATGCAATTACCTATATTCTATGAGCAGTTAAAAGATAGGAGTCCCAATTTTTTAGTGGGGATTTAAGCAATGAGATTTTCTAGCAGAGTAGCTTCCAGGGCTCTTTGTGCAGTGGTGGGTGCAGGGGTACTTCCAGACAATTGGCAGAACAAAGGGCATCTTGCAGTTGGGCCTTTTGCCTACAGAACCATAGAAACTATCAGTTATGGACTCTGTTATTAATACATAGATGTACAAAAAGTTATGCAGATAGCCCGACATGATAAAAGGGATAGATTATGGCAGTTGGTAAGAAAATATTAATGAAGAGAGCCATTCAGAAAGAAGTCTTTGTAAACTTTTATTACTGGATTCAAGAAGGATAAAAGAAGAATGTGATAAATGCCAAATAAATATATAGATATATAAAATAAGACTCTGTGTGTGTGTGTGTGTGTGTGTGTGTGTGTGTGTGTGTGTGTGTGATGGACTACTCTTTTACACATGGTTTTGAAGAACATTCTAGCTTAGGGCATCTGAGATGTCAGGGGATGATTCATTTCTAAGAATTTGTATTAATACTTTAAGTAAACAAGTATATCTCTTGTCCATCATTGGTGGTGAAGGCAAAAAGGAGAGGAGGGGGTCTAACAGATATTTTCCCATTGTGGTCACATGAGCAGAAGAGTTGTCTCTGCCCTTCACCTGCTGCAGCACTTGGGAGAGCAGACCCTGCACACCACCTGGGCAGCATAGTACATGGTCCTGGATATGGGGATTGTGGGTAAACTGGCCCTGAGGGTGTGAGCCTTGGAGAGCTGGTTCAGGCACTTGTCTACTGAGTGGTGGCTTTAGCAAAGAAGAGATACCCTCCACTCTCTTTTTCCTTTGCCACAGGTAGCAGGCAAAAGAGTTGGCTCTGATGGGGTCATGAGAGCAGGAGAGCTGTCCCAGCCCCTTACCTGTTGCAGCACTCCAGAGAGCAGGCCCTGCACCTTACTTGGGGAGAACAGTAGAGCTGGCACTGGATATGGGGGTTGCAGGCCCAGAACCAGGGCTTTGAATTGGGCCACTCAAACATTTACACCATTGATGAACTGCTGGAGCGCATGAAGAGGCCAGTTCTACAGACCCAAAACTACAGGATCTCCATAACACAGGGCAACAATAGGATATCTGAGAGGAGCCACAATGAGATTCCAGTATTGACAAAGTAGCGGAAGCCAGAGACTTCATACCAGACCAAGGAGTCACTGTAATGAACATTTGCAAGTAAAAAAGTGTAGACAAAAGGGAATATTGTGGGGACACACTGCAAAGCACTACAGCTTCCACAATAAGATTTTTTTTTCTTTCTTTGTTAGGAGAGGTGGCAAGAGTGGAGGGCAGGTCTGAGGGGAGGTGGGAGATGAATGGGATCAAGGTGCATGATGTGAAATACACACACACACACACACACACACACACACACACACACACACACACA